>PVJA010033696.1:0-23036 GCA_004027025.1 Myocastor coypus | reverse complement strand
ATGGTTATAATTGAAATGTATTGACTTATGGCTGACATGACTCTTATTCGTTAGTGTTTACCAATTTTTCCTCCTATTTTTAGTTGGTTACTCTATTTGGTGGGATCCTTCTGTTCTCATTTGTTGAATTCGGGTCATTTTGGTCCCTTTCTAAAATATTTGTTAGAATATTCTGTAGCACTGGTTTTGCTGTCATGAAATTCTTCAGCTGTTCCTTGTTATGGAAACATTTCACTTGTCCCTCATACTTGAAGGAGTGTTTTGCCGGGTACAATAGTCTGGGCTGAAAATTGTTTTCGTGGAGGACTTGAAGCACTCTGCTCCATGCTCTTCTTGACTTCATGGTTTGTGAAGAGAAATCTGCTGTTATTCGGATGGGTTTTCCTTTAAATGTGATCTGTTTCTTTTCTCTAGCAGCTCTTAGTATATTATTCTTCAGTTGGATTTCTGGTATCTTGACTATTATATGTCTTGGCGTGTTTTTAGTTGGGTTGATGTTATTTGGGGTTCTGTAGGCTTCAGTTACCTGAATGTCTGATTGTTTTCTCAGGTTTGGGAAGTTTTCTGCTATTACTTCTGCCCATATTCTTTTTATATCATTTGTATTGACTCCTTGTTTCTCATTGATTCCTATTAATCTCACGTTGTTCATTTTTGCATCGTCTTGCAGATGATGAATTATTTTTTCCTGCATTCTGGTTGTTTTTAAAAGATCCTTTCTTACTCTTTCACTGGCTGCAACTGTGTCTTCAAGTTTGGAAACTCTATCTTCATTTTCGTTCATTCGGCTCTGCCAATTTGTGATCGAGGTTTTATTTTCTTGTATATCTCTTTGAAAGTGTTTCATGTGATCTATGTCTTTCCTATATTGCTCTGTCAGGGAGTCCATCATTTTTATATTCTCCTCTAATTTTTTATTGATGTCTTCTTTAATAGTATTGAAGTCTGTCATTATGGTTATCCTTTCTCTCTCTAATACAGAGATTATTGCTGTTCTGTTCTCCTTTCTACTTTTGTGTAGTTGTTCCCCTACTTGGGATGCTATTGATTTAGGCATGTCTTTGTCAACTTTAGATATTATTTCTGCTCTGATGTGCTCTATACGTTTCTCCAGCCATTTTTCCACTTCATGTATTTCTTTTTTTACTTCAGATGTTATCTGTGATCTCAGTTGCTGTATAAGTTTCTGCACTTGTGTGTCTGCCTCAGATGCTACCAATTCAGAGGTTTCATCTGTATAATTCTCATTTTCTTCCATGATAGTGTCTTCTGTATTTGGTTTGGGTGGGCACGGGTCCTGAGATTGCCTCCTACTCCTTGTTCTTATCATTTTGTATGGAAGCGACCTCTGCGCTTTGGTGGTGTTATGCTGTGTCTATGGGCGTTTGGTCTGGAGACTCCAAGCTGGTTCTTCTACAGAGGTTCCTGACTCTTGTATTGGGGCTCTGGCTGCTAGCTTTTGTGAATCCTGGCGGATGTGGTCTGTAGGTGGAGGTGGAGCTTTGGGATTGAGTAGTCCTGGTAGGCTCGTGGACCAGAACGGTTGCCAAACGGGCTATTTGCTGGTTTCAGTGCTGGAGCTTGGGCTGGAGGGGTTAAAAAAAAAAGAGAGAAGAAAAAAGCGGGGGGTGGGGGCAGGGAAAGGGAAGGCAGGCCAAGTATCCTGACCCAGCCTGTGCGAAGGCTCAGCTCCCAGGGGTGCGATTTGCGTCTGGGCTGGAGCAGGAAGTTAGTCGCGGGAACGCAGAAGTGGGGCAGAGGGGAGAATAAAACTCTTGATATACTTTTTTTCCTTTACCCATATGAGGTTGCAACTGGGAAGAAGAACCACCTAGCTGATCCTCTTCTCAGAATTCCCAGCTTGACTTAAATCTGTTCTTTTGCGGACCCTTGGATTTCTGAGTTTTCTAAATCTTTCTTTAAACTCATTCCTGGACAGAAAGTATTCTTATGAATCTGTAAAAGACACAAAAATTTCTCTGCATTAGTGACTCCATAGTTTTTGAATTTGACAAAAATATAACATTTTCTCTAGGCAGGTTGACATTTGATGGGTATGAACTCTACTAGACTATAGTTGAATGACACAATGGGTAGAATGTAGAAATGTTGTGCTTTATGACTGGTCTACTTGGTGATTACTGTTTTATTGTTGCTCTGACTTGCTAATTTTCTTTTGCCTTTTGTAGACGTGTACACTAAGTGATATCCTGCAACATCTTTTTACTTCACAATTGCATAGATCTATGCTTATGTATCCATTGAAGACTCACCATAATATTCATAATTCCTTCTGAAGAAATCAGTGGTATTTTGGTGTTCAGTCTCTCTGAAGGGATCAAATAGCGGACTGGTCAACATTAAGCTCTTCAGTGGAGTAGAAGGATTGTGGTATACTGGTAGGGTACTCTCACTTCAGTATCCCTTTTTATCAGCAAATCTGAATAATTGTTTTCATTCTTATTTTTAAAATTCTGAATTTATGGAAAATATAAAGCAGGAAAAGGCCTTTTTGTTCTAGCATTTGGCAATTACTATTAATATTTTAGTGTTTATTCCCTCTGAATTTTTCTTCTTAATGTTCATTCAATAAAACATAAGGTATGAATATATATGTGAACACATATGTACGTACATGCATTCGCATATTACAATTACGAAAATGTTAGATAATTATATGAAGATGATTTTTTTAAAAAATCTGATGATAGAATCTAGGGATTCATGTATACTAAGCACGTGCTTTTCCTCCAAGCTGTACCTTCTGCCCATACTATGAATAGTTTCTTCATTTGAGTTTTCCACTAAGATTTTTGATCCAAATCTGGTATAGCATATCCCTTTATAAGCAATTGTTTTATGATTTAGCTTATTTAGTATCAAAATAGACATTTTCCTCCTGTGGGCTTTCTTATCATGTGCTATTCTATAACATCATTTTGCTAAGGAAGTGAAGAATGGTGTTCAAAAATTTCAAGGAGTAATGAAATAAAATAACAAATGAAAAATAAAGCAAGAGTGAAAAACCAGGAAAAGAGAGGCCCAGGCAAGGTATCTTCTCAGGCTTTTTAAGAATTATAGAACCTCAATTCCTTTGGTTCTCACATAAACAAACAAATAATTAGCAGATGGCACTCTGTTTGAGTTACCTCAGGGCAGTCATTATTCTTTTCATAAAGATCCACTCAACACTGGAAATATCACAGTCCGCAGTGCTCAGTCCTCAGTTATTTCTGCCTTTCTGGACTTGATACTTTCTCCTCTCTCCCCATGACTGCTGAAGGACATGTTCTAGTTTGAATATGAAATACCACTCCAAGGCCTGTGTGCTATGGTGTGGTCCCCAGACTGTGGCACTATAGGGACATGGTTGAGTGTTCCAAAGTTGGGTCTTAGGGGAAAGAAGTTAGGCCAGGGGTGTGTGTGGTCTCGACAGGGTTACTGGCTCCTTCTTCTTTTTCTTTTTCCCAGCCATCAAGAGGTAAGGAGCTCTCTCTACCATAGACTCATGCTCTGATGTACTACGTGTCATAGGCTCAAAAGTAAAGGACCACTAACAATGGAATAAGCTCTCTACAACTGTGAGCCCAAATAAGGCTTTCCCCCCTTATAAGTTGTTTATCTCAGTTATTTTTCAGAGCAACTGAAAGCTGACTAACAGAGGACACCATCCAAATACTTAGTTTCCAAATTGCTTTAAATATTTGCTTAATCCTTCACAGATGAACTACTTGGAAACCCATGGATGCTAGTGGAAGTCAATGTTCTGGTGAGGAAAATGTCATCAAGGCAATTTAGCTACGCCATTAGAAATAAAATATAAAAAATTAGCATTGAAACCGTGTTGAATATGGACTGTACATGAGAGAAAAAAGCAATGAAAGAATTCCTGCAGTGTATCTTAGAGGGCCCTGAATGTAACAAACTCTCTTAGAAGGATAATAAAATTGTTGGCTCAAAAAGAAGTTATATGGTTCCAGAAAACCTAGTTGTACTAAGGAAATACTCAATATTTAGCAAAAACAGAGGAGTGGGGGCTGTCATCATTTTGTAATGCTGAGTAGGGGAATTCATTTTTTTCCAGCAATAAAGTAGAAAAGAGATCTATGCCTATTCTCCTTGCAGGAAATGGCTTATTCCTCATCTCTAGAAAGTCCTGAAGCACAAAAACAAGCTATATAAACTCACAGAGCAGTAGGAATTCCCTTAATTGAGATGCATAAAGCTGATTCACATTAACCAATACTCAGCCCTCTTTCTATAAAGCGTGCAGATTGATGTCCCCACTTTCAGCAGACTATTCCTTCTTAGTTTACACACTTATATCCTCCCACCAGATCTAAAAGTCAGGTAGATTCATGCTAGTTGAATTTATTACTGTAATAATGTATCTTTATAAAGTATTTTGTAACATGAGCTATGACTATGAAAAGAATTAGTATGTCTATAAAAGCAAAGTTAAATATTAGACACAGATTTCATACAGTTGTTAAAATGGTGCTGTTGTTTTAAGTATGGATGAAATGACTAGGACATCCGAAAAAATGCCACAGTCACCCCTCTCCACACTGCTCCTCAAGGGTCCTTATATTCTGGTAGCTTCAAGAAACAGAGACTGCCGGGCGTGGTGGCTCACGCCTGTAATCCCAGCACTTGGGAGGCTGAGGCAGGAGGATTGTTGTGAGTTCGAGATCAGCCTGGGCTACAAAAGTGAGCTCAAAGTCAGCCTGAACTGCACAGTGAGACCCTGTCTCAAAAAAAAAAAAAAAGAAAGAAAGAAAAAAAGAAACAGAGACTGGCAGTGATAGATGTTGCATTCTGAGTGGGATGGTTGACATGGAACACCAATGGCTGATCAGTCATCAAAAGCAAAGCCAGACAATTGAACAGTCGAAAGATTATTGAATGAATATTTTCATTAAAGTATTTAAATTCTCTTTCTATATAGATCTCCATACATTTTTGATTTTTGTACTATATATATATATATATGTGTAATTTTAAAAACCAATTACCTGCTTTAATGCAATATTTTGATTAAATGAGTATGTATGCTGTAGCATTTCAATGCATTGCTATGAAGACCTCCTGTGAGACAGATTTTTTTTTTCAGAACAGCCCTCATGACACCATCTCCCTTCCTAAATCTAAAAGCAGAGCTGTTTATTCACACTAAAGTGAAGAACTTGCTAACTAGCAGGAGCTAACTTTCAATATTTCAAAAATACCTTATGAGGGGATAGAGCCAAAGGCAGAGCATTTGCCAAATATGTGTGAGGCCCTGAGTTTGATCCCTAAACCAGACAACCAAACACAAAAAAGGAGAGAAGAAGAGACATATCAATATATTTTCACAAAGAGAGAAGAAAGGCTATTTTACAAAGAAAGAATAAGCTGCACAGAACAAAAGAAAATTCAGTTTGAAGAATAGATGCACAAATACTAGAACTGAGACAATAAGAAAAAATATTTTTTAAAATATAAAGATTGGGTAAAGAAGTATAACATTTGTACAACTGGAATTTCTAAAGAATAGGTAACAAACTAAACAAAACAAATATTTAATCTATAATTCACATCACCTTTCTTAAATAGTCTATATATACATATATATATACTGACTCACTACAATACTTAACGTTGAAAGTAAAGCAAATACCTTTATGATGTTCAGGCAAACCAGCCAGGAAGAAAATGAAATTGTATTATGTTCTGTATATTTGTCCCATTCCAAATTTCTGTTAACATTTAGTTGCCATTGAAACAGCATTAAAACATGGGATCCTTAAGAATCCATTAGGCTATGATGGTTCTTCCTTCATTAAAGGATTAATGCAATTATCATGGGAATATATTTTTATTTGAATTTGTATTAACACACTTCAATCATACATGTTAATGGAGTTCAGCATAATATTTCCATACAAGCACACAATGGGCACTGATTACATCCAAGTACTCTTTCTCTACTCTTCTCACATCCTTTTAAATCTTCAGTAATCATTATTGTATTTTCAGACTGACGTTATTTTTGCTTTCATCTATGCAAGAGAGGATGTGGCACTTGTCTTTCCATATCTGTCTTATTTTACTCAACGTAAGGACCTCCATGTCTGTGCATTTTGCTGCAAATGACAGGATTTCATTTGTCTTTGCTGCTGAACAATATTTCATTGTGCATGTATATAGTGCTTTTTAATCTTCCACATTTGAGGAGCATGGAGGCTTATTTCATTTCTTAGCTATTGTGAACAGTGCTGTGATCCACAGGGGCACTCTAGTATGTCTTCAATATGCTGATTTTCTTTGTAGTTATATGCAGAAGTGCTATAGATGGATCACATGTAAAGTCTATTTCTAGTTTTTTGAGGAACCTCTGTACAGCACTGTTCTCCATTGTGGTTGCACTGGCTATCCTCATTTATTTTCCTGCCAACAATGTGTAAGAGCTCCATTTTCTCCAAATCTTTGGTAACATGTATTGTTTTATAATAGCCATCTGAACTGGGATGAGATGGTGCTTCATTGTAGATCTAATTTGCAATTCCTCGGTAGTTAATGATGTTGAGAGATTTTTTTTTTCTTCATGTATTTGTTGATTGATGTATAACTATATAGCAAATAAATAATACATCTTTTTTAGTGTCTATAGTTAT
This sequence comes from Myocastor coypus, assembly GCA_004027025.1. NCBI lineage: Eukaryota > Metazoa > Chordata > Mammalia > Rodentia > Myocastoridae > Myocastor > Myocastor coypus. The sequence goes on along the minus strand of PVJA010033696.1, from coordinate 16,380 downwards.
TTTAGACAAATGAATCACATATGAGTTATACCAAAAGCAAAATCTCAAGAATTTTTAATGAAGTAGAAATAGATGCACAAAATTATCTCAGCACAATGCAGAATAAGACTTTTCAATTGGAAATAAAAATAAAACTGTTAAACAGACCTTGGACCCAAGAAAAAATGTATAGCAAAGAATAAGGGATTTAAAGGTTGGCAAGATGGCTCAGCAGTCTAAAGCACCTGCTTAGCCAAGGTTAGGCAGCCACAGGGACCGTAGTTTGATCCCTGGCACCACATGTTGCGCCAGGCCCACCCCCAGGGCAGGCTGAGCTGGCCATTATGTATATATATATATATTTTTTCAAAATAAATAAATCATTGTTAAGGAAATTGCTACAGTATAAAATACTGAATTTTTTAAATAACACGACGAAAATAAAGTAGTATATGACTTAAAAAGTTAGAGAAAAGAGAACAAGGGGGTGTGATTAATAAAGATAAAAGCATATATTTTTGAAGTGAAATACAGAAAACAGAACATAAAGTTATTACTTCAGTGTTAATAATAGGGAAAACTTGGAAGCAGCACAAATATGGGAAGAAAAGTAAGAGGATGCATCCATACCACACAGGGAGACAGGGTTCAGATGTAAACTGATACTACTGAAACAAGACACTGTTCATTGTAAGAGTAATGTGAAGAATGGGGTCTTGTGAAAGAGAAAAGAATAAAAAGTGGACCTTCTTAAGTGACTTTCTACATAAACCTTGATAGGGTCAAACTGACATCAATACCAGTGATTTCTTATAGGACTAAATGTGACTAAAGAGGGAAAATGAGGTTAGAAGATGTTATTATTTAGACCTAAAATGTCCCCCAAAAGTCTCATGTGTTTGGAGAGTGATTGGATCCTAGGGACACTGCATTTACAAATGCATTCATCCACTGACGTGCCCATAGTGGACTGTGCTGTTAGGAGGTGGGTCGATGGTTGTGTGACCTGGAAGCGTGTGTGCTTCTCTGTGGCTCCTGTGAGTGCTTTCTACTTCTGAGCTCCCATGGCTTCAACAGCTCTCTTGCTCTGGGCTCTTCTGCCATGTTTTTTCTGATTTGGAGCCAGCCAAACATGGATTGAATCCAAAATAAGCCTCTCCTCCTTTAAGTTGTGAGTGTCAAGTATTTTGTTACAGCCATGAAAAAAGAAGTGATTAATAGAGAAAGATTCTTATACTTTGTATTTTTAAATATTTTATATTTGGGACCACGGAATTATCATAAAACAATAACAAATGTGACAAAATAGAGGCAGAGAAGAGAAATATTTTTCTTACGTTAAACTGAGAAGTGAATAAACAGATCAAATTGTTAAAAGGCTGATTGATTAGCCTGGCTGTCACTGTCCTTTGGTGGGAGATCAAAGACTGGAAGCACATCATGAAGAGAGACCAAAGTGCTCTCTTGACAAGTTGAGCAGTGTCTGTCACTCTATACTATGCAAACATCAGTTTTCAGTGGAGACTGAGATGAGGGTTGGAAGTGACACGAATGTTCCATTATTTGACATGGCTTAAACGTGTGATGTAAAATATGTAGGCGAATATATTTTTCCTGTAGGTACCTACATCACCCAGAGACCAAGACACAAACCTTAGGAGAAAAGGTTTATCACAGACTGCAGTTCTTTCTTCTTATAAATTAGAATCTGTTTTCCTCACACAATAGGAACATAAAATAACAAGGAACTTAGAAAGCTCCTCATATTTGTTTTTACACTTATAATGGAAAAAAAAATTCTTAACAGCTTTAATCCAAACTCAGTTTTTTTTAAAGATTTTTTTGGTACTGTAGCTATAAATGTGAAGTTTCAATCCAGAGCAAAATTTTAACAGCTGAGCTGGCAGATCTTTAAAGAGGTCTTGGTCTTGTCAAAACATAAACCATGAAGAACCAAAAGAAAATGGAGATAAAAATAAAATAAAAATTTAAAAACTACCTTCTTCAGTACCTGTATGTATGTGAGTAGAAATAGGAAAATGACAAATTTATACAAATAGTAAAACTATAAGAGAAGGAGTCATTTGTGGACACAAATACATTGTCAAGAGGCTTAGGATATATGATTAATAAAAGCAAGAAAAAAATCCTATGAGATGTCCACTATGGGCCAAGTAAATGGAATGAATAACTATTGCATGTCTTTCTGTGCATGAGGAGAGAAGTGGCATGGGGGCAAGTAATATTGAACACAGAATTGATGAGAAGTGAAAACGTAACCCTGGAATGCCTATTAGGTAGAATCACCTCTTACTCAGAAATAAAGGATTGGTTCATATCTTATTTTCTTCTCTAGTATTTAGCTTTATGATAGCATAACAAAATACATCAGGCAATCAGTTTATAGAGAAGAAAACTTTATTTTGGCTCAGAGTTTTGGGTGCTTTAGTCCATGATTGATTGAGTCCTTTGCTTTGGACTTGTGGCAGCCCTCTGCATCTTGACATGAGTGCCTCACAGAGGGAACAGTTCACATCATGAATGAATATGAAAAGGAAGACAGCCCTGTCACCTATCTACCACCAAGGGAGTGTTGCCTTGCTGAGATAATGAGTGGAGAGAGACCCTGACTACTGCCCCTCCACTAAGAAAACCCCAGTAAGGCACACAGGGCCACAAAGGAGAGAGACCCAGTTTATTGCCCCACCACTATCACAGGAGCTTCAGTGAGCCATTGGGAACTGAGAGGGACATTGTCCACTGCCTGTCTGTTATTTCAGGAGCCCTGGTGAGCCTTGATAAGCCATGCTGTAGGAGGGAGGCCCCACTTGTCACCTCCCTGCCACCAAGGGAGCCTTTGTCAAGAAGAATCTATGTGCCTGGGCCATCCCTTTACACTACTGGGGCCAACAGCCAGCAGGAGAAAAACCTGGGACACAGCAAGCAGCTCACCTGAAGGAACCCAGGCTAAATCAGTGCTAATAAGGGTGAATATTTTACCTCTGAACTTCGATTTTTTTTTTCTGTTATACAACCATGGACTGTGCTCCGATGGTCTAAAGTATAAAATCAGTAGTTACCACAGTTTGCCAGTTTCTAAATTGTGCTTGATGTTATCATTACTGCTAATTGTACCACAGTAGCTAGGATATCATATCTGTTGTGATGAGTTGTCCTCCCTTGTGAAATAACATTGGGAAACTCTGCAGTAATAAGTTCATCATGGACCAAAAGACTGAAGACTGAGCAAAATGGAAACCAACATCCCATACTCAATTAACTGGGAAAATAGAATGTTGAGATAGACACAAGCCAAGAATCTCAAACACAGAGAAGATATCCCTGAAGAACAGACTTTTCATAGAGAGGCTATGATACTAATGATATAACTACCTACTACTAAAACTCACCCACAAGGGTCATCATAGAAAACAAAACAAAAAATTTCAAAACAGAATATATCACGATGAAGGAGAAAAATTTAATCTCAGAACTCCAGCTCCACCCAGAACAAGTTCAGGAGAAATGAACATAGAGAAACTGGAAGTCACATCCCTAGAATTTCTGAAATCTTAGCAAGTGAAGTAAAAAAAAAAAAAACCCAGCTCCACAAGACTATAGAGGAAATCAAATAAAAATAAAAAAAAATAATCTCTCAGGTAGAAAGAAAATGACAACCATAATCAAATAATTGTTGAGTATATCTGAAGACATAAATAAAATATAGAGGAGTATAGAAGAATTATAGAAACCTTGAATGAACACTATATGGAAGAATTAGAATGCATGAAGCAGATTCAAAGATATATCCAGGAAATTAAAAATTCCATGGAAAGCTGGCAAAAACTTAAATGAAACTGAAGATAAACTTTTAGTCCTTTAACATAAGATTGCAGCTAGGGATCATAAGCAGAAAGATCTCTTAAACATAACTAGAAATCAGGAAATAATTCAACAGCTCTAAGATATTTCAAAGAAAACAATATAAGACTGATAGAGGTCAACAATAAAACAGGAGTAAACACAAATGACATTAAAAATTATTTGCAAAGGCTGGCCAGATAGCTCAGCAGACTAAAGCATCTGCTTAGGCAAGCTCAGGGTCTGGGTTTCGATAACTGGCATTCCATGCTGGCCCCACCCCAGGGCAGGCTGATAGAGTGAATGAGACTGGGCATGGTGGTGTACACCTGTAATCTCAGAGCTTGGGAGGCTGTAAACAGGAAGATTACTATGAGTCCAATCTGTGTAGTGAGATCCTATAGATTCTGTGGACTCTGTACTAACAATACAAAAACAAAATAAAACAAAACAAAACAAAAAAACTATTTGCAAAATTCCCAAAGCATGGGAAAAGAATATGACAAACACATAAATGAGGCATATAGAGTCCAATTAGTCATAGCCAAAACAAATGTATAACCATACACAAAAAAATCAAAATGCCAGAAATTCAGCACAAACATAGACTATTAAAAGCTATTACAGACAAAAGAACCAGCTCATGTATAAAGGAAAGGCCATAAGAATCAAGGCAGAGTTCTCAACACAAATCAACAGGTCAAGAAAAACTTAGAGTGAAATATTTCAAGTCCTGAAAGAAGACAACTTCTAATCTACATTTCTTTCAAAATTAATGGAGAATGCTAGCCAGATAGCCCAGAAGACTAAAACACTTGCTTAGGCAGAGCACAGCACCAAGGGTTTGATCCCTGGCATGCCCTGCTGGCCCCGAGCCCAGGGTGCATTGAGACAGCAATTGACACTGGGTGTGGTGAAGCACACATGTAAATTAAGTGCTTGAAAGCCTGAAAACAGATGTGATATGATCTACATAATGAGACCCTGTAGACTCTGTCCTAAAATACAAAATAATAATAACAATAATAATAATAATAATAATAATAATAGAGAAATGATAGTTTATTATAGATGGACAAAACCTGAAAGCTTTTCTATCTAAAATCAGGAAAAAGACAAGGATGTCCATTATCACCACTCCTATTCAAAATAATTCTAGAAACATTAGACAGAGCAATTAGATAAGATAAAGAACAAAGGAACAAGAAATTAGTAAGGGAAGAAGGGAAATTACCATTATTTGCAAATGACATTATACTGTAGATAGAAGACTCCAAAAACTCCACCAAAAAACCTCTAGACTTTAATAAACAAATTTCACAGAATCGTCAGATACAAAGTGAACACTCAAAAATCAATAGCATGCTTGTACTCAAACAACAAATTCACTGAAAGAAAAATGAGGGAAATCATACCTTTTACAGTAGCATCCAAAACATGAAATACTTAGTAATCAACCTAACAAGGGAAGTAAAAGATTATATACATTAAAAGACCAGTGAGATAGCTCAGCAAACTAAGTGCTTTCTTAGAGAAGCACAGTGACTGGAATTTGACCCTAGCACCACATGCTGTTGCAACTCTGACCCTGGGTGCACTGAACTAGCCACTGAGACTGAGTGGTGGTGCTTATCTGTAATCCCAGCTCTGGGCAGGCTGAAAACAGGAGGATCACTATGCATCCAAGCTGTGTAGTGAGGCCCTGTACAAATACATAAAAAAGATCTATCCATAGAAAATTACAGTACTCTGAAAAAAGAGGTTACGGAGAATTTCAGAAAATGAAAAGGTATTTCTTGCTCATGGATAGGAAGAACCAACGTTGCAAAATGACCACAGAACCAAACCATTATACAGATTTAATGAAATCCCAGTCAAAATACTATGCATTGGTGTATTTAAAAATCTACAGAAAACCTTCCTAAAATTCATTTGGAATCATCAGAATAGCAAAGGCATTTGGAATCACCAAGAATAGCAATGGCATTCCTAGCCAACAATGGCAAGGCAGAAAGGATCACAAAGCTTCTGTGATAAAATCAGCATGTGAAAAACAAAACAAAACAGAACAAAATAAAACAAAACACAAAACAACAGCAAAAATGATCCGAGAATCTTTGGAGCAGACTAGAAGATGCAATTACAGCTACAAAAACACTCAGCTACTTCATCTTTCACAAAGGGGCCAAAAATGTTCAGTAAGTAAGATTGTCTCTTTCATAAATGGTGCTGAAGAAACCTGGCCCTGGACACAGTGAAGACTAAATCCAGATCCCATGTCTATCATCATGCACTAAAGTAAAAATGGATCAAATATCTAAATATTAAAATAGAAACACCTAATCTACTGGAAGGGAAAGTAGGTAGAAATCTTGAAGGCATTGGGATAGGTGGAGTGTTCAGGAACAAAAACAAAACTGCATAAGAAATACTTAAAACAATCAACAACTGGAAAACCATCTTATTAAAAAAAGTTTTTCACATACAAAGAAGTAACCAACAGAATAGAAAGACAGCCCACAGACTGGGAAAGGCTTGTAACCAACAGTCCTTAGACAAATGACTTCTACCTAGGACATATACAGAAATGAAAAAGAAAATCAGACCCCCAACAACAACAACAAAAAACCCAAAAAATCCATACATCTGAGATGAATACACACTTCTCATATTAAAAAAAGCAGCAAATAAATCTATGAAAAATATTTTAGAACAACACTAAGATTCTATTTCACTCCAGAGAGAATAGTTATCATTAAGAAATCAACCAATAGCAAATACTGGTGTGGTTGTAGGGAACACAGAACCCTTCTTCACTGTTGGTGGGAGCATGGACTAGTACAACCACTGTGGAAATCAATGCGAATATATATATATATATATATATATATATATATATATATATTTTAAACAGGATTAAAGGTCTCATTCAACTCAGCTATTCTCCTTCTGGGTATCTTCTCAGAAGAATAAAAAACATCCTACCACAGTGATATATGTACACCCATGTTTATAGCAGCACTTTTTGTCATAGCTAAATCTTGCAAAGGACTCAAATTCCTGTCAAATGAGGAACTAATGAAAAATATGTGGTATTTTTATATAATAGAATGCTACTAAGCTATAAACAAAGATAATTTCAGGCTTTTGTAGGTACACGGATAACACTAAAGACTTTACTCCTCAATGAAGTGAGACTTGTATTCGCAAACATATTTTTCCTTAATGTGAGAAATTTAAAGAGTAAATAAGATTCCACAGTTATAATAGATATTGCAAAAGGGAAAGAAACTGCTCAAAAGTAAAGAACAACTGGGATATAGCAAAGGAGAACAGAAGGAAATTCTTTCTTTCTTTCTTTTCTTTCTTTCTCTCTCCTCCCTCCCTCTCTATTTATATGATATGTATATCATATATGATAGATATATCATGAAATATATATGACATGCACATCATATATGATAGATACATTATGCAATACATATGATATATCATATATAGACATAATATATTAGATATAGTTATATTACATAATATAGATATATTATGTAATATATCATACATGCTGTATGATATATCTATCATATGATTATTATCTATTATATACTGTATCTATAGTATATGAGATATATCATATATATTATGTATATCATATATATAATGTGTATGACATACTTGTCATAGATACATATGATGGCTAGGATACTTGTACTACTGATTTCTTTCAGTTTATTGAAAGAAACAGTTACTGCTTATATTGTTTGATAAATTCTTCAAGCCTATATATGTGGTAATCTAAGCAAGTAATTTAAAGTTAGCCATATGCAATATAATAACCATTATAAATTTCTTGTCATCTTGATTTGAATTTCTGTCATTTTTATTGTTTTTTAAAAATTCTCTTTAAAATAAAAAAGAAACAGAAAGAAGCGTGAATCCACTCTCCATTGAAGGCTGCGTCCTCACTTCCTCACTAAGACTTCACGTGATGCCCTACCTATTAAAGGCTCCACCACTATCCACAAGCACCAGGGGCTGACAATCCAGCTTAGAACACATGAGCCTTTGGGGGATCCTCATCCAAATCACAGTGTATACCTTGAGTGTTTGTTGATGAACTCACAAATTGGTTTGTTATGTGAAGATGACTGCCTCTGTAGAAGATGAAAGTTTTAAAACACAGGACAACATATGTTCTTATACTATTCACTTCTGACAGGTTTAAAACCTTGGACCTAGACTAGAACAGCTGTTTCTTTAGAGAAGAACAAAGTAAATAAGTGTCAGTCAATAGGATTTGGTTTGAATGTGAAATGTGAAGAAAAATGACTCCATCAGTTTTGATAAAACTATTTTGAGAGTGCATCCTTCCAATAAAATTCCTCTGAAATCCTTCTAGAATAAAGCATAAAATAAGAATCCAAAGGTCTAACAATATCTCTTGAAGCGCCTTCTTCACACATACAAGTTGGTGGAAGGTAGGTTAGTTACAGTGTGGAATGTGGTCACAGGGTGAGGTTGGAGCACCCAAGCTCCACTAGTGATATTTCTTTGGATAAGCACCTTTCTCCTTAATAGAAACAGTAGGACTCTATTTTTTACCTGGCTTCATTTCTTTTCTCCATCCTCTGAGACAGGAATATCCCTTCCTGTCCTGTTTGTCTTCAGGCTATTGATTTTATTCTAAGTCTGGTTGAATAGTGATGGACCACGGGGCCCGCACATGAAACTGACCCCCACATCCCGTCTCCCTTGAAGGGCGGGTGTCCATCCCCTCCTTCTTCCCCTTGGTGTGTAACCTCCTGGTGTAATGAGGATAAGCTTCCCTATCCTGTTTTTTTTTTTTTTTTTTTTTTCATGGTTTAATCTTTCTCCACTTGGTCCTGTCTTTTCATGTGTCCCTGGAGCCATTGCGGGACATGGATTATCAAAACTCCAACCCTCTTCGTGCACTTAAGAAGAAGAAAAAAAGAAGCGCAGCATTTACAAACAAACCAAGGACCTTGGGAATTTAAAGCAAATTGACTGACAAGAGGAAATTCTTCTGGGATACAAGAAAAAAAATCAACTTCTCAGTTCAGCAAACTCACCTGCAGTTATTTTGAAAATAACTAATTTCTCTATCTGCCGCAGCAGTGTGGACCAAACTAAATTATCTCACTATCTTCTTCTTGCTGATTTTTTAATTATAGAAGTTTCTAGATATCTGCTCTTTGGCAGACATGTAGCAGCTCTAAGTAACAGTCTGTCCCCCTCAGTGGGTGAGGGGGCCGCATTCTTTATGACATGATTTGATTTCTAAAGAAACTTTAGCACCTTCATCCTCAAGGAGCATGTGAAATGATGTAGCTGAGAGGTAGAAATTTCTGAGGGGAAGTTTGAAATATTTTTTGAACTATACTTTAATTATAGGGCCAAACAATGCCAGCTCTGCCCTTTCCAGAGGTGTTCAAATGCTTTTGCAGATTCCTCTTTGAAGACAGGTTACTAGGTGAATTTGTCATTGCATTGTATTAATTCTTTTACTGCATTGTATTGTATGGTCATGTCTGCCTTTTCATTTTCATTTTCATTTTGATATTCTCCCAATCCACTATTTACAGTCCTACCCCAGGGATCTTTACTCCTGCCCTTTCTCTGCTTACAACCCTTTAAAGGCTCCTCACTGTCTGTAACACAGAGAGCAAGCAGATTTCTTCTAACAGTCTGAGGGATTAGAACCAACTCCCGGCAGTGCCACGCCGAGAAGATTTCTGAGGCTGCACCTGCGTGTCATGAGAGTGCTGTGACGCTTGCTAGGTCTGCCTTGGTGGCAGCAGTGGGTGGTGGCGATTCTCATGTCTGCTGCAAGCGGACTGAGTCTGTGACACACTGGGCATGAAATAGTCTGCTATTCAGCGGGTCCGAATCTCTTTTACTTTCCTTTATGCTTTTTTTTTTTTTTTCCCTTCTTTAGTTTCCCAGTGAACTCAGGTTTGTCTCTAGGTTTTGTGGTGTATGACATGATTTAATTTCTAAATAAACTCGAGCACCTCCATCCTCAATTCTTTCCAATTTCTTTCCCCAATTTAATTTTATTGGAATTTCTGGAATTTCAAGATTGAATGAAGTGTCATTTTCTTTCTTTCTTTCTTTATTTATTTATTTATTTATTTTTTTTGTAGGGTATCACCATGCAGGTTGGACTCATAGTGATCCTTCTGAATTCTGCCTCTCTAGTGCTGCAGTTACAGGTGTATGCCCCCATGACCAGCATATAAATTCTTTTTTGTTGCTGTTTTTGTTTTTGATTTGTTGTTGCTGTACTGGGGATTAAACTGAGGACCTTGTGCTTGCCAGGCAAGCACTTATTCCACTGACTAATCTCCCCAGCCCTGAAGAGTCATTTTCCAAGAAGCTTTTTTTTTTTCTGATTTCTTCATGGAACAGGTAAATTGGCTCCTTTCAGACTGCTGTAGCAGAACTAGATAATCAGGTGTCTGATTCCGCTATGAGATTGTGATGTCTCTAAGAGTAGCAGTATGCCAACTTTGTTAATTTCTTGGCAAAGTGGTAATGGTTGAATTTTTAGCCAGCTCTCAATAGTTGCTTATTAAAATGAAGGAAATAAATGAAGAAATACATGAGTCCATGGATATGGCTGTTAAAAATAAAGCAAACTTACTCAGCTATGCACTTTACAATAATCAGATAAATAAATGTGAAACTTTGTTTTCGAAAAACTGAGTTTTTGCATTTTGTTTCCATTTGCTGCTATGTTCTTATTTAATTTGAGGGGAAAAGTAAATATCTTTTCTTACATGTTGCTAAGTTCCTGGTTAAAGAGCTTATCACAAAGAGATTAAGAAATATATATATTGATTAGTGGTATATATTTGATGTAAAGAAGTGGGTTGAGTTGTTTTTTTGTTGTTGTTGTTTTGTTTTTTGTCTTTTTGAGACAGGGTCTTGTTATGCAGTTCAGGCTGAACTTGAGCTCACTTTTGTAGCCCAGGCTGGTCTGGAACTCACCCCGATCTTCCTGCCTCAGCCTCCCGAGTGCTGGGATTACAGGCATGTGCCACCATGCCTGGCGAGTTGTGTGTTTTTATGCTTAGGTGAGATGAGACACTGAAGCACAGACATGGAGACATACGTTTAGAAGACACAATTGTCTGATTTAATGGTACCAAGCTGGGGTTCCTTAGCAAGGCCTATATATTCAGATTCTCCTCTGTGAACCTGCAGCTTCAGAAAGAAAGACAATCCTTTCCTCCAGACATAGAGAGGCACATGTCTAATGAAGGCCCATGACCTGCGTCAGGGGAAAAAGATGAAGAGTTGAGTGTGACTTCCCTATACCTATGTTTTCTTTAATATCAGATGTTGGGGCAATATGTTCTGAACCCATCAGGATATAGTTTAGGATTATGTTCAACATAGTTTTTTGCAATTTTCTTAGACTATTATGGTGAAAACTTACTATCATTTGCTATTTCATTGTTCCTCAAAACACACATTTTTTTTTATATGTAAACATGATAATTTGGATATGCTCTTATATGTGCAGTAAGTGGAATAAAATCTGAATATCTAGATTTCTTTACTATATTTAACTCACCAAAGATTTACTGAGCATGTGTGGTGTCTGATACACTGATAATACAGTGCATTTGTACCAGTTGTACCAACAGTTGTACAACCTGATGCAGTTTACAGCCTAATTTGCCCAGTCTCTGAATTTTCCTCTACTTGAAGTGTTCTTACTGGTTTCCTTCAATAGTTACATTGCACCCACCATAGACAAAAGAGAATCTAAGGAAGCTCACACCCTGAAAGAACAAATCTTCTTTACCCATTGAGGGCTGAAGCTCCTAAGGAAGGCTTTGCATGTAGATGTCTCTCTGGAAAATCAGCCATAGTGGACCTTGGAGGTTTTCAGCTTAGCCCACCTCCTGCTAAGGCCCACTTTATCTGCTGCTGATCTCAGCAGCCATTTTGGATATTCTGTGCTCTACTTGAGGCTTCTGAATGGCTTCAGAAGAAGCTACTGTCATGTTGTAGAAGATAAGATGCAAACCTTTACCTGGGCCAAGTAGAAAGGGAGAAATGAGATGTTGTCAAAATTCAGATAAACAAAGGTAAATGGAAGCAACCAGAGCCAATAGTCATAAGTGAAATAAATCAGATTTGCATGTATAAGGTTTTGAGATTCTTCATAATTTTTGTTTTTTTCTTACTTTTATTATCTTTTTCATGACATGATGTATCTTTATTTTACAGATAGGGGAATTAGAATTTAAAGTTGAAATCAATTGCATGGTGTCATACAACATTGAAGTGGGACATGGGATTCAAATACTGATCTGATTATAAAACCCACATTCTTATTTCTGTCATGTTCCCATGTCATTTAGGGATTCACAGTATTAATATTTTTTTTTTATTATTAATTTTGATGAAAAGAAATATAATGAGACAGTTTCATAACAGGTTAGTAGGACAGTATCTCACCCCAGAAAGAATTGCTATCATAAAGAAAGCAACCAATAACAAATACTGGAGAGGCTGAGGGGAAAAAGGAACACTTCTACACAGCTGATGGAAATGCAGACTGGTGCAGGCATTATGGAAATCAGTGCAGAGACTCTTTAAAAAGCTAGGACTGGAAATCCTATTCAATCCATTCCTCCCCCCACTGGGAATTTTCCCAAAAGAACTGAAAACATATCATAGTGATATTTGTGCACCTATGTTTATAGCAGCACAATTTGTGAGAGACAAATCTTGGAAACAATCAAAATCCTCATCACACAAAGAATGGATGAAAAGATATAGTATTTTTATACAATGGAGTATTACTCAGCTATAAAGAATGAACTTGAAGCCTTCATATATAAATGGATGCAACTTGAAGATATACTCATAAGTGAAACAAACCAGATTTACATGTGTAAATATCATATAGTTTCCCTGGTGTGAGAACACAATAGAAGAAATAAAAATGGAAAGGTATAATACAACTAAGTTTTTATTGTCTTTAAAATAAAAAATAAAATAAAAAAAGGCTATCTTTCTTCCAAGGTATGAAAAAACATACATTTTCAATTCCCTAAATAAAAATGAGGCCGTAATTTAGTGATTGAATATTTTTCACTGTTTTCTTCTTCTGAAAGACATCAGATTAGGCTTAATGTCATGATTCCTTTAATGAAATACATGTTCATGTAATAGAATTTGTCAGCTTCAGAACAGCTCTTGCCCCAACTAGTCTTATCCTGAACACTTATCTAAAGAGGCAGGAAGTCTGCAATTGCACTTAGCACCTGTTGTCTATGACAGTATCTTTGGTATTTGTATTTTCACAATCCATCTTCAAAATGATTTTGTGCCACGGTCTCTCCATGCTCTGTGTGGATAAAGACAGGAGAGGTGAGGAAGTTGTGGTGTTTGCTCCATGGTTTCTTCTGAGCGGCGAGCTATTTGTCAGGGCTTTAAGTTCTAGGTACATCATAGGGCTTTCCAGTTCCATGATGAACTGGGTCGTCTCTGAGACTCCACTTTTCACTGTGGACCTCTGTCCTGAGAATTTCACTGAAATCCAGCAGAGGTGAAAGAAGATAAAAAGAGCATCCTGGGAATGACTGTTTCATTCTAGAAATGCCAAGAAAAGGAAAAATAAAGTGAATAGATAGCAATGAAGATGAAAAGACAGGTTGTATCCAAAACTTTAAAGTGTTCCAATTGCTAGGTGAAGGAATTTCTCTCCCTTCTTTACGCAGTGAGGAAATCTTATAATTTTTGGACAAGATGAAATGACAGTGGAAAATTAATGTAGTGTGTAATGATTTGGCAAATTAATAGATTTAGAGGCAGCAAAACTGTTATTCACGAGAATTCAATTGTCCTGGCAAGAATAATGCTTCGCATGAATTTAGAAAATGATAATATTGAAAAAGATAGTGATTTGGTATTAGGTTAATACAATTTTATTAATTACATATCCAGTCTAATACTGTACTAAAGCTAAAAGAGTGAATGAACTAATGAGCCATTTAAATGGTATGGTCTAACTAACAAAAGATCGACGAGGTTCTGTACGTGGCTTCAGAGTAGATCCTGAGGGGATTTGACTCAAATTGTCAGATAGCAAAGGCTGCATTTTTAGTTATATAGGTTTTGCTTTGGCCTGGTCTTAACCATCTACCAGAATAGTGCAATCACGAGATATAAAAATAAAGCTATATTAATATGCTGAGCTGTAAAAGACTCAAGTCAATAACTTTGGACAATTTCCAGTTGTGCTGATAACTCACTACTATTATGGACTATTGGACTACATTGGGGTGTTTTGCTGCATTTAAGTGTCTACCATCTTTGGACTGGTATCAAGTATGAAAAGCTTCTTTAAAGACTTCGCCAAATACAGCTTCTTTAACTGCAATGGAACATCCATCTCTAATGAAATGAAACAAAAAAGGGGCATATAAATAAAGGACTGTTTTGTTGTGAAAAATAAAATATGTGTGTATTACAAAATATTTCGGATAGATATACAGCTGCTTTCTCTTAGTGCATTGAGAAGAAAGTTTGCACTAACATTGTTTAGACAAGGCATGTCTGCATCTTGTCCTCTGAATAACTATGAAGACAACAATATTCAGTGTATTAATTATTGTAACTATCCTACTACCTGTTTTAAAACTGTTTCATTGCTATTCTTTTTTATCATTGCAATTAATAAAAAATATTTTAAAAAATGCAACATTAAAAAGGCCACAGTCTAATGATGGGAAACTAGGATGAGATAAATACGTGGAAGTTGCATAGGTCGAAAGTGATGGCAAGGGATATTGTGGGTGTATGTTCTATAACTGAACTTGAGTTGCCAGGTAACAGATCACCAATGAAAGCATTGCCACTGGGACCTGAGGACAAGTCAGATTTTGGTGGAAAGAGAAAATACAGAACACTGCCAAGGTTCCTCTTGGGAAGGTGATGTGCAAGTAGACATTGCTGAAAGTCAGGGGACTCCTTAGGAGACGGGTTCTGTTTGTGGGTGACTCCCTTTCAAAATCCACCATTATCCCAGTGGATTTATCTGTAGACATTGTGTAAGGATTTGAAGAAGAATCAAAAGCTGTCACTAATGATTCAGGTCCCACACTCTCAGACATGATGATGAGAGCCTAATCATCTCCATGGTGACAGAAGCAGCAATTGGATTACATTTGTTTGTATAACATGATTGATCAAGGAAGATCCTATCTCCTAAATTTGAGGTAATAGAAGTTTGAATTGGGTAAATTGTAACTTTAAGATTTGTAACTTTTTAAAAAAATGTGACTATATATTACTCTATTTTGTATAGGAAGCCCCATAGTGAAGCTTACAGTTAAGAAACCACATAGATTGTTCTAGAAAGACAGCTCATAAGAAAAAGAAAAAAAGAGATAAGAGTGAATTTTCCAAACTAAATGATAGGAACATAAAAACGTGGAAATTATTAAGCTAAAATTGGTTTAGATGACATTTATATTATGATTGAGATTTTGTACCACCTAGAAAATGATTAGTTCAGGCAGACCCAATTCCGGCAGAGGGTAAGGAGTGATGTACCAGGATGCTGTCTTCCCTGTTAGCCTTTGCTTCCTCGTAGGGAAGTACAAGGGCACCTTTCCTGCGTACAGGAGACAGCAAGATGTTTCTATACTTTGGTTTCCAGGAGTGCTCCTGGCTGCTGGAGTCACATGCCAAGTATGCCCATCACTTAATTTGTTGATCCTTCCTACTCATATATTTCCATTCCTTGGTTTATTCTATGTTCACTGAGCTCCTTCAGAATGCTCTATATGTCTCAGAAACCCTGGATGCCTTCGAAATAGATATTTTGCTTATGGTTTGCTATGGGAGGTGGGTATTACCAATACGCAGGATATAAGTGGTGAGTTTATAAATCTATATGTTTATGTGCTCATAAGAGGAATATGTGTGTATTTGGAGATTGTTTCCTTAATGAGGTAATATTTTACTCTTAAATAAAAACAGTGAGTAGGAGTTTGTTAAGATTAGCATCCAGAATGCATGAGGGCTAAGGACCAGAAAATGCAATGAACTTGAATGCAGGGAAGTGGATCTGTTCAGGGAATGGGAAGCTAGGTTCATAGAAGGTTGGTTAGGAGATTGTGCTGGAAAATTAAGCAGGAGTCAGATGAATGTACAGTCTATTCTCTCATGCGGAATTTAGTATTCCTTTTCTTTAGATCTGAACCCATTAATGAGGGGCCTTCCTCATTCCATATAGTGATATTAATTGTTCCCATTGTTTATTAATTGATAAAACTTAGCAATTTGTGCTCTCTGACTGCATTTTTATTGTTAGCATTTAGGGTTTTTTTTTTTTTTTTTTTTTTTTTTTTTTTTTTTTTTTTTTTTTTTTTTTTTTTTTTTTTTTTTTTTTTTTTTTTTTTTTTTTTTTTTTTTTTTTTTTTTTTTTTTTTTTTTTTTTTTTTTTTTTTTTTTTTTTTTTTTTTTTTTTTTTTTTTTTTTTTTTTTTTTTTT
>PVJA010033695.1:0-23117 GCA_004027025.1 Myocastor coypus | reverse complement strand
TCTCTCTCTCTCTCTCTCTCTCTCTCTCTCTCTCTCTCTCTCTCTCTCTCTCTCTGGTAACATCAACCTGTTGTACTTCTGCTTATTTCCATGCAATGCATGGTCCTCCATGCTGACCTTGCTACTTATCTTGTACTCTTAAATGCTTCAACAAAAGAAGATGTCTTTTCTCTCTTCCTTTTTGGATGCCCTGTGGCTTATGATACTGACAAATAACTCAGTGACTGACATCAAGTCCTAGTTCAAGTCATATATTCATAGATCAACTGTTCCTGTTCTACTGAAATAAACAACTCAAAAAGTAGTCGTGTTCTCTTTCTGATCCGTTTTAGATGTTCTGATACCAAACAGCTCGCATTTTGCTCTTTTCAACTACTCCCAAGCCTATGAGCTTTGCTCAACTCCCCTGCCTCATCCTGTAGGACTGAGTCCCTGCTTGTCCCTCTACCCCAGCTGAGAGCCAGGGGCTGTAACACATCAGACAGCAGCCCCTCCTCCAGGAATCCTTGATCTCTTTTCGAAAAGTAAACTCTCTAATTCTTAATTCATTTCCCTCTCCAGGCTGAGTTCCGCTACTGTAAGAACAAGACCTTAGTCTAGATTAGCAGTTTGGGAGGTTATGACCTACAGACTAAATCCATTTATTTGCCTGTTTGGGGAAATATAGCATTGAAAGAAAAACTTGGGACAAATTAAATGTAGTAGAGTTTATCTGATCAAAGAATGATTCATCAATCAGGCAGCTTCTGGAACCAGTCCAGAGCACTCTGACAGGAGCATGAACAGAGAATTTTTATTGCCTGAACCTAGAAGTAAAGTAGAAAAATGACCTGATTGGCTACAGTTTGACCTCTGCCTTATTTGGGCACAGTATATGAATGGGTGCCTATGATTGGCTGACAATTGTTATGCCCCTAAATCACATTCCCATTTGTTTGCATACTAAGCTCATTTGCAGTTCCCTGGTAGGAGCTCACAGTGGAGGTAGCTAATTTAAGTCAATTAACAAGTTGAATCAGAACAAAGTTGTCCCTACTTGATTATAATTTTCTATGGATGCTTCTACAAAATAGCAGAGCTGAATAGCTGCAAAACCTAAGTCATTCTCTATTTGTTCTTTTCCAGAAGACAAGCACTGGCCTCACCTGTTCGGTGCTCTTCCAGCTTGACCTTCTATGATCTGAGCCCTCTAACATTATTTTTTATTATTTCCCAATCAGTGGTAGACATTATATTACCTCATGGGCACACACTTAAGAGACTGATAAACTTTCCAGTCTCCTAAATATTGTAATGGCTCTTCTACTTAGACTACATCCTTGTCAACTTTTCTCATCAAAGAGTTTAGCTCGGTAATTACAAATAAAAATAACATTTGCAAGTATTGTTATGCAAATCCAATCATAAGGCAGTGATGCAGTGCTGCACAAGGCTGCAAAGCAGGTAGAAAATGCCGAATCTTCAGAAAGAAACAAAATATGGAAAATATTGAAAGAAAAACATCAAGAGCAGTCAGTGCCTGGAGAGGATGCAAACCGTGCGAGTGCTGCAAGCAGGTGTCATGAGATTGAAAGAATTGTTTTAACAAAAAGAACTAAAAGAAGAGTAGGTCATATGAGAAATCTATTTCACATTCAGGACTTAGTTGGAGACAGCAGAGGAAGGAGATCTTTCTCACTGGCAAGACAGAGGCCAAAGGGTGGCAGATCAGATGAGACGCACTGGGCTGGCAAGCAGCCTTCAGTGGAATTAGACAAGGCATTCGGGCCCTATGGACTTTGGACAGCCATTAAAAGTACTGGCTATTTTCCAATCAGAAAATGAAGGTCTGATTTGGAACATTTGTTTTCTTTCCTGAGAATCACCTCTTCCTAAGACCTCCTCCTAGAGTTCAGGCTGGCCACTGCTAGCCAGTTAGGAACCTTTTAGGGAAATAAGGTAGGGCCCTTACCTCTCACTGGGTGGGGCTTAGCACTGACTAGGTGGGACTTGGTGCTCACTGGGTGTGGTTTGTAGCTCAGTGGGTGGGGCTTAGCTCTGGTTCCACCACCTCTCCCACTCTCCCACAGTGGCTGGTGCTCAGACCTGCACAGCAGCTCCCTAAGATGGAAGTTGGAGGACTCAACAAGAGAGAAGCAAAGAAAGGAAAACAGGGAAGAAAGTATGATGAGGTGCAAAGAAGGCAAGGACACCATTTCAGGGTGGAGAATAAAAAGCCATTCAACAAGTTCAGGAAGCTGACATGCAAGAACCTGAAATTGTGTCTCTATCCCTTTCTGTCTCTCACCTCAACCATCCCCTCTGTCATTCCTGTAGGGATGAGGCAGTGAAACAATTGTCTTCAGGTGCTCTGGCTCGACATCCCGGAGACTCCTGAGGAAATAGGCACCATCAGAGCAGAGTCAAGAGATGAGATCATTAAGGGATGTTTAGGGCTGTGAAGGGTATGCCCTACTAATTAGGGTTAAAACAGTTCATGTGGGGAGTAGGTTCTAGTGGAACAGACACCAAAGCACAGTACTCAGGGAGACTGAGGGAGGAGGACTGTAAATTCAGGCTCAGCTTGGGCAACTTAGCAACTTGTTGAGACACTATAGCAAAACAAAAATTTTTCAAATTTCTGAGGTTGTACAACAGCCTTGAGTTCAATCCCTGCTACCAGCAGGAAATAAACAGAAAAGAAAAACGTTTGACACCCACCACCTCTTTCTGGTGGGAAACACCCTCCCCAGATGAGCTCCCCAGTCCTGGACTTCTCAACCGCTACAGAACCACAGAAGTGTGGCCTAGTAAACCCCTACTGCTCACAGTTTATCCAGTCCATGAAGAGTGACAGGAGATGGTCTAAAACAGAAGAGTTCAATATAGAAAGACAGCTACTGACTTTGTTTTGACAACAATTCAATATTTGTCATCAAGAGGACAAGAAAAGAAACTGTCAGTCACACATCTAAGTTTCCTATTGTTTTTATATGTTAAATATCAGTAAATGTAATATGTTGGCCTTATCAATAAAAGAATATTAATAATATTACTATAGATCTTCTAAGAAGTAAGCAATGATAAATATAAAGGCATCCGATGGAAGGACCAGTGCTCACCAGCTCCCTGCAAGACTCTTAACGTCCAGTCCTTAAAGGGAGATCCTGTACTGAAACTCTTAGTTACAACCGGAGGAGAGGGACTACAGCTGCCTGTCCTTATCCCTCCTATGTGGGTGGACAATAGAGAAAGAAACTGTGATCCGGCCACCCCACATCCTCCAATGTGCCTTGGAGAGTTCGAAGCTCCATGGAAACCAGCATGGACAGAGGAGGACTAACTGCCCACAGGAGAAGCAGCCATGTGGGGCTTCTGTCTGCACAGCTTGCATTTTATGACTCCCTCAAAGTGAGGTCCAAACAATAACAGATGGGTCCTGTAGCCCTGCTTCCCCTCCTCCACCCAGAATAAACTCCTCCACTTTAATTAGAAATGTGTTTATTCACTAGGGTGAGTTGATATTTTATATTTTGTTGTCCCAAAGCATGATCATTGAGTAAATAATAACAGAAAGAAGAACTGTCTTCAAAACGAAGCCATGCAATGCTCTTAAAACCCTATAAAGCCTCAAAGCCAGTAGCAGACAGTGCTGTAGGGAAAAAGGTACCCCCCACTTGCCAAGGCAAACTCATGCTATTTAGGGTGGCAGAGAGAATGTCATACATCAACAACTATGCATGTACCTTTCCCCAGTGGCTTGCTGGATTTCCCAGGCAAATTATCTGACAAAAGCCTAAGCTCTGTCATTTCTGGTTTTTTTTTTTTTTTTTCCTTGAGAAAATTGGCAGGTAGGGGAAGAGAAGCCAGGTTGGCAGGATTTGTGTCTGGTATTTGATGCTGGGGCCCAAGTGCTGCTTCTAGAAGATCCGCTTTGCATGTGCCTGACCCTCCTCACACACTCATCGGGTTGACGTTGGAATGCTCAGAAAAACAGTCAATAACCATGCAAAAAGACTTGGATTTCTACAAGAACAGGCTCTTCCAGCTCCCTGAGCTAATGCTATAGAAACATAATGTACCGGGGAGAGCATAAATAGAATCTGCTGCTGCTAAGAATTTACTTTTGTCTCTCTTTAGAAGCAAAAGATACAGTCTCAAAAGAAAAATGAGGGAAGTGCAATTTAAGACACCTTTGAAATGTTTGCTTGAGCTATTTTTACCTATTCTCATTCCATTGAAACAAAAGTTTCTAAAAATGGACTTGGATAGGCAGAATTTTAATGCAACCATTTGGAAAGTTCCTTGAGAGCAGTAGCCATGTGTTACACTTCTTTGTATCACCCACTGAGCAGAATATGGGGCTAGGAAACAGGTCTGGATGGAGGGAGAAGGAGGCAGGCGCCGGCTGGCCAGCTGAGAAGTGGGAAGTCGCCCAGGACACAAGAAGACAAACCGCTCCCAACCGGCAACTTCCTGTGCAACTTCTGTGTATACAACTTGCGTCATTATTTGGGAAAGACTTGTAGGGCTGCACTGTCCCTAAAGTCAGAGAAAAGAGGGATGAGGTTGCTTTGCACAAATTTTAAATGATCTTACTGGATAAATTTCAAACTCTTTCGCTATCTGCAATTCGCACACTTGCTCATCTGCACCCAGCTCGAGTTTACTCACTGCGCTCTGCGCAGGGCCCTGTGCAGACTTCGTTGTATGTATCATCCCATTTAAAATTCAGAACAAGCCCTGGAACAAGCATGGTCCTTACCACCCACTTTATAAAGAAGTTGACAGAAGCCTGAAGAGTTGAATCAGTTTGCCTGGTACACCAGAGCAAGCACACAAGAGAACCAGCAAACTCCAATCTGTAGGCTCTGACTCCCTCATCCTTCAGCCCAAGGTCGGCTTCTTCAGGCAGGAGAGACGCTTGCTCTTTCTCTTCCTGTTCCCTCTTCCCCTACCCACCTCCCTGCATGACTCCTGGGGAACATCGACATCTGCTTTCACTGCTTTCTCGCTTAAGGTGCCCTGTTCTCCTCCTGAACTCTCATCTGATAATGACTGAAAAATCTGCTTTTTACAACAGCCTGTATTATTGTTTATGTTTATTCACCAACATAGTGTATAAATATATTGCTGAATGTTGTATTTATGGGCCACAACACGATCTTTTGAAATAACTCTATCTTCTGGACTAGCTAAACCAAGCAAATTAATATATGCATTACTTCACATGTATATTTTTGAGATGAAAATATTTCAATCTACCTCTAAGCAATGTTTTCTATACAATATATTATTACCAGTTATGACTGCTGTGTCATACAATGATCTCTGGGACTTCTTTTCTTGGCACAACTGAAAATGTTTGTACTTTTTTTTTTTTTTTCAGGACCGGAGTTCAAACTCATGACCTTGCACTTGCCAGGCAGGCACTTGTGCCACAGAGCTATCGCCCCAGCCCCAATGTTTGTACTTTGACCAGTACCTTCCCCAGTCCCCACTCTCCCTCTCTTGTCTCTGGCAACCACTATTTCATTCTGTTTATTTAAGTATGGCTTTTACTACATTCCACATGTAAGTGAGGACATGCTGTATTTTATTTCTTTGCCTGACTTATTTCACTTATCATACTGTCCTTCAGTTTATCCATGATATTGCAAATGACAAGATGTCTCTAAATCTTCTGGAAGTATTAAATCATTTAAGTCTCTTGCTTTTGCAGAAAGCTTAAAAATGAAACTAATGACTCTGTACTATGTTCCTCTCCCAAACACCAGGAAAGGGCTAAGCCTACAGCGTTGGCTCCACAGACACTTATCTAATTCCAAGTATAGGGGACTCCTGGCACCCAGTTACTCACAGGCAGTAGAAAACAGTGATGCTCACCAACAGTTTATTGTCTTCTACTCCTGTGCCTGCAGAAGGCTCGGCTTCCAGTCCACTGAAATTAGGCTGTGCCCATGAAAGTTGAGCACCTTCCCCTCAAACTAGACCTGCAGCTTTCTCTGCTGGCACATGGGTGGAAAAGGTTTCCGCTGCAATATTGAACTGATGGAGTCAGAAGACCAGATCTGCCTGGACCACTGTCTCCCCTGGGGGCAGCTGCTCTAGAAGGGGGCCTTGACCTCCTCAGATACTGAATAAGCAAGAAATAGACTTTTTTCCAGGAAGCTGCTGAGAGTTGCAGAATGCTGCAGCCTCTCCAGACACAACCTTGTTACAAAGAGTTCCTTGCAGGAAGCATACTTGGGTTTGCTCTTTAGTTTCAGAATTATTTTGCTGCCAAATAAGATTTAAAATCCCAAGGATCTCAGCTGACCAGGATGTGCGGGCTGCTCTGTAGGCAGCAAGGTGGATTAAGCTCAGGGCTCACCCTCAGGAGCCCCAGGCCTTGGCTTGGTAAACAGCACCACACTGCTGCATGCATGGTGGGAGCTCTCTGTGCACCTCCCCAAGCTGCAGCCCGTGATTTTGATGGAAGTAAACTTTATTTCCAAAAGTCACTCAAGTGAGTGACTTTGAACTGAGGAATATGAAAAGCAAGATATATAATTAAGATGAAGAATAGTATTTTGGGGGTGGTTGATTTTTTAAAAAAACAGACTGTGTGAAACAATAAAATCTCTCATATAATTCCATAACCTGTCTCTGGATTCATTTATGAAAATCTCTTGAAAAATAACAACTTTATGGCCCAAAAGTTCCAGTGCCTCTTTGGTGTAGTTAATATTAGATGGAAAATGAAAGCTTTTGTTGTTTTTTCTTTGTAAAAATAAATATTTAAATGTCTGAATGTAAAAAATTAATTGCCTATGTGTATTGCATTTAAATGGAATATATCTATATAGGAATATTTAGAAAAACTATATTTTGAAAGGCGAATGTTGGATTTTAACTTCATTTGCTCATTCTTTAAGGCCTTCAGTTTCCTGAATATATGACTGATTTCCCATATTCAGGGCACTTCAGGGGAGGGAAAATAACATTGATTATGTAATGTTGTGTGGAGGAAAACAAGAAACAGTCTTGTGTAAATATAATCCTAAAAACACCTGATCAAGATCATAGAACAGGGCTGGGGAGAGAGATTGGCAGCATAAGCACTTACTTGGCAAGCACACAGTTCTGAATTCAAGCCCCAGGACCACATGCCTTGCCAGCCCCAGAACCCCGGGTGAGCCGTGCAGCTCCTGAACTGGGCATGGTGGCACATGCCTGTAGACCCAGAACTCAGGAGGCTGAGACAGGAAGATCGCTATGAGTCCAAACTGCATCCAGATCCTGTATCAAAACAAATTCCTCTTTTCCAGCAGGAACCATGGAAAGTGCAAAAGAGAAGAAAAAGAAGGTTCCTGCTTTGCCAGGAACCCTTAAGAAAAAATGAAGATATTTTGCAGAGTTAAAGATGAAGCGCCTGAGAAAGAAGTTTGCCCAGAAGATGCTTTGCAAGGTGAGGAGGAAGCTCATCTACAAAAAAATCCAGGCACTATCATAAGGAGTACAGACAACCCATGTACAGAACTGAGATCCAAATGGCTAGGATGGCAAGAAAAGCTGGCAACTTCTAGGTCCCTGCAGAGCCCAAACTAGCATTTGTCTTCCGTATCAGGTCCATGGTGTGAGCCCAAAGGTCCAGAACGTGTTGTAGCTTCTTTGCCTTCACCAAATCTCCAGTGGAACCTTCACTGAACTCAACAAGGCTTCGTTTAACATGATGAGAATTGTGGAGCCATACATTGCATGGGGGTACCCAAACCTGAAGTCAGTGAATGAATGAGCTAACACACAAGTGTGGCTATAGCACAATCAATAAGAAGTGAATTGCCTTGACAGACAATTCATTGATTGCTCAATCGCTTGGAAAATATGGCATCATCTGCATGAAAGATCTGATCCATGGGATCTATACTGATGGAAAACACCTCAAAGAAACAAATAACTTCCTGTGGCCATTCAAGGTATCATCTCCATGTGGTGGAATGAAGAAAAAGACCACCCATTTTGTGGAAGAAAAAGACCACCCATTTTGTGGAAGGTGGAGATGCTGGAAATAAGGAAGACCAGAACAACAGATTTATTAGCAGGATGAACTAAGGTATCTACCATGGTGTCTTTATGATTTGGTCAGATAATAAATACCTGCTTCCAAATTGAAAAAAAATTAATTAGTGGCTGGGGAGATAGCTTAATGGGATGAGTGCACTTGCTTGCCTGGCAAGTGTAAGGGCCTGAGTTCAATCCCTAGTACCACCACTAAAAAAAAATTTAATTTAATTTAATTTAAGAAATAAAAATAATTGTCAATTAATTTTTTTAAATTCACTTAATGGCTGTAAAAATTTATAAAAGTCAAAGGACGTGCACTCAGGTTCAGAGTTTTAGGAGAGCAAGGACAAGTTCTAGGAAGAAGTGTAAAGTGATGATCAAAATATACAATGACTGCTTAAATTTTAAAATGATGTTATAGTGGAAGACGCACTGTGTTCTGCTTTGTTTGTCCCCCGCCCCCCAAAGTCTCAAGCAGACATTGAGGTACAGTTGTACATCTTGTGATTAGTTCATGACCCAAGGCTGGGATGATGGGCCTGAGTACTGCTGGGTTTATACACACAGCTTGGTGTGGAGAGCTTGAATGTAACATAAGAGAGACAGAGACAGACTTGCTCTCTGTAGCCCTATTGCCACTGCTCTTGCCATTTGCTCTGCTGTTTTGCTGTTTTCCACTGCCATGAACTGCTGCCCTGTGCCACATGCCACTCTGCCTTGGAGCCAGCCGAGTGTCAACTTTATAAATATCCCTTGCAAGGTAGAGTTCTTGATATTTCTAACTCATCAAATATTCTGTTTGCAATTGTACCTTTATAAGAAAATATTTTCTATATAGATGGTTTTCTGAAATATATCTAGAGTTATAGTAATATACAATGCTACAATGTGGCTTTTTAAATATATTTAAAACCAAACCAACATGTTTTCTTCCACAATCTATAAATTGCTCGACCTTATCACGAACTGATGGCCCAAGATGGAGGAGGAAAGAAGAGACAGAAGAAATGGTTAATTTTTTTCCCTACAAATACTCTTGTTTTAGCTGGTATAAGTGCCAGCACTTTCCAGGAAGTGGAATTTTATTCCTTTATTCTTTTATTCCTTTATTCTTTGGTGTCTTAGTTACTTTCTTATTGCTGAGACAAAAATACTTGACACCTGAAAATTAAAAGAGGAGAGGTTTATTTTTGTCATGCAGTCTGTCGAGGTCTCAGTCGTAGTTGGCTGGCTCCAAGGCAGGGCAGCAGCAGCATGGCAGAGAAGCATGGCCAGGAGAACAATTTATAGTGTAGAAGACAGTAACAAGTGAGCCTTCCTTTCCCTTTTTATTCTATTCAGGCTACAAGTCTATTTGTTGATGCTGCCCAAACTCAGGGCTCTGTCTTTAGTTGCATTGTTGTTGGTGCCTTAAAGTCCTAACTCAATTCAAAGCACTTGCCTTTTATAGTCATTTTGGATTTTGTGGAGAGCTAGAAGTTTCACATTGCCTAAAATGGTGAATAACATGGATTAGGGTGCACTGTTAGGGTTCTATGCAAACACCTTCTCTCCCTTGATGACATTCGCCAGCATTTACCATATTTTTGATTACACCTTTAAAAGACACTCATGAAAGTGGACTTCAAAACTGCTTCAAAAAGTGGCAAGAATAATGGAATAAGTGTGTTGCAAGTGAGTAGAATATTTTTGAGTGGATTAATGGCAGTGTGTCTCAGTTATTCTTTTCTCATTGCTGGGACAAATACATGATACCCAAAATGAAGGAAGGAAAGGTCTATTTAGCTCACAGTTACTGGAGGTTTCAGTCCATACTTGGCTGGATCCAAGGCAGAGTGGCACCTGGCAGAAAACAACCTTTCATGGCTGTGAGCAAAGAGCAAGAGCTCAAAGGGAGAGCTAACAGCAACTCAAGCAGGTAACTTGTCTTCCTTCCTTACACTGAATTGCAAATTGCCTGCCCTAGGGAGGTGCAGTGCCCACACCCAAAATAATCCATCACAATCTCCAGAAGCTGTCCCATGACTGCTTGAGGCTTTGGGGGGACACCTATACACAAATCAAAATAGTGCCTTAGTTGTGCATCCTGACACTTGCTTCAGTTTACCATTTCCCTTTGGTCTCATGGCTGAGACCTGGTACTCTTTACAGGTTAACAGAATCATCAAATGGTACAATTGCATTTGGGAAGCAGTTTATCAGTATGTAGTAGCAAGGCTATTGTCTACAACCCAAAAGATTCACCTCCAAGTACATAAACTACAGAAATTCCCAATACACCTGGACAGAGAGATGTGATTAAGAATGTTTTTGCCTGTATTTTCATAGAGTGAACACTGGAAACAATTTAAATCTTACACAATACATTTGAAAATGTCTTTGAAATAGATAAGTGAATCTGGCATGTACATAAAGTAGCAAAAAAAGCACTTATAATTATATTTTTGTTGCATACATAATTAGGTCTCAAAAGCATGATGAGAAAGGTACAGGAAATATATAGGCTATATAACAGATCCCTATTTCTAATTTTAATATACAAAATAACATATTATTTTCATTTAGAATGTGATTATACAGAAATGCAAAAGGGATATGCATCTATTAAATCAATTATTTAATATCATGGACTAAATGCATTTTGCATAATGATATGAACATTAGCCTTTGGAGGACTATGGGTTAAATGTTATAACTTGGATCTAACATGTCCTCCACATGTCCCATGTTCAGAAGTAGAACTTGGTCAGAAGGGGCAGGTACCTGGGGATAGGATTTGGACGGGGATATATTGTCCCAGCTCCCCCTTTCACTTGGTCCTTCCTGGATGCCATGAGATGAACACCTTTCTTCTTCCAGGCCTTTCTACCACACCACATTGTCCTTAAAACCAGACAACCATGGGCTGCACCCATTGAAACTGTGAACCAACATAAACCTATCCTCTTTTAAACTGTGGACTCAAATGTTTTGTTCCAGTGACAAGAAAGTGGATAATCCAAATCGAATAGTTTCAGAAGCTATTAAACTTCCTGAAGGAGGCTCATTTGTGAGCAGATGCGCACTGGACACTACTACTGTCAAGAGCTGGCCTTTTAATAAGACAGAAATTCACTGAGTAGACAGACCCAGGAAAACTTGGTGCCACCCTTTCCTCAGAATTTTGGGCTTGCACCTTTTTCCTTTCTGCTCCTTCTTGGTTTGTTTTCAGATTGACACAAAATACCCTTACATATGTATGAGATGCATTATGATGTTTTAACTCATTTATATCACATAGTGATCAACTTGAAGTAATTAGCATATCTGTCACCTTAGCATTTCCCCCAACTTACAAATAAGCTCCATTCTTGGAAAACATTTCTAAATTATAAGTCCAACAAATTCTTATACAACTTTGACAAGAATATACAGTGTAAGACATCCTCAGCTCTGATTTCGCACCATACAACTATACACTATCATACTGTGCACAGAAGCACAACTGTGAGAATGTCCAGCAGACACAGAAGCTACTTCCACAATTTGTTCATATCCAGAAATGTTTGTAATGTGAGGTCTTGCATCTGTGCAAGTTCATAACTCGAATGTTTATAAATCAGGGATTTTACCATACATCAAAATCCTCATTTACAGCTGTTCTAAAGCATATACTGCACTGCTGTTAATTATACTCACTGTGCCATGACAGAGCATAGCAGAAAATGTTCCTCTTATCACTGCACAACGTTGCACTTGCTTACTCATCTCTTTTCCCTCCCTTTCTTCCAGCCCTAGTAACCGTTCTTCTCAGTCCTCAGGGGATCAACATGTTTACAGATTCCACATATCAATGCAGTCACATGGTATTGCCTTTCAGTGCATATCTGATTTCAAACATACTCCTCTAGCTCCCAGATCTATCCCTGCTGTCACAAATTCAATGGTTACCTTTTCAATAGCCGAATAATATCTTCTGTGCATGCATACACCGTAGTTCTTTACCCATTCATCCTCTGATAGACACTATGCTGATTACTGCGTCTTTGACTCAGCTCAGTTCAGCAGCCACATTCTATTCTCTTCCTTCCAAGCCTCCACAGCACTATTGCTCTCGATACTGCTTCCCCCCTGGTTAGGTCTTTTGGTTGAATCGTCTTGTCCAGAGAAACCTGCCTCTGTGACAGTCTCCTTTAGTACCCTGCTCTTCTCTTCCCCATCATCTGTGCAGCTTTTGTTATATGTTCAGTCTCCACTTTTCTAATACATGACGACTGCTTTATTCAGCCCTCCAGCATTAAGAAATAGTGTGCCAAGTGCCTAGACGTTTAATTAATATTTGTTAAATGACATCATTTATGGTTCTCAAGGATGAGTGTGTCTTAAGTGTACATGAGTGGCACATGGTGACAATGGAAATGGGAAAGAAGCTCACTCAACTAATAGATTTGGAAAGGGTTCTGAAGAATTGGTTATTAGAAAGAGTTAAACCATCTCTGAAGATGACTTGCTTTGAGAGAGAAAACCCCTAAAGTGTTCACTAAGAGGAAAAACTTAATGTCTACACTGAGTCTAGTGCTAATTATTACAACACAAACTACACAGGAAGCTGAGAATGAAAAGAGTTCCTTCCAAACCATCTTGTTTGCTCATACAATTCAGCATATTTTAGATAGAAAGAGCCCTAACAACCCAACCTATGCATCTAAGAAAGAACAGGACTTGCATTTTTCAATTAATAGATGATCTCCCTGAAGTAGACTTTCCCACAGACACTGCAGGAGACATCACAACAAGGCAGCTGCTCAGAACACTCAAATCCCATTCTTTGTTACCATCATGCATGAATATGCATACATACATATGCACATCATTAACTGAGGAGTAGTCCTGAGTGAATCCTGATGTCAACAAAGGCAGTGATCCCACTCAGAAATTTTGCATGAGTTTCTAAATTTTGCATGATTTTATTTTTTGGTTAAAATCATTAATTGACCAATAGTACTAACCAGCTAGTTTACCAATACTATTAATCAACAAATCAACCCTGCATTATGGTAAGGTAGAGCATTACTTGCACCTCACACAGCCACAGATCACATGGACAGACCCCACATCTCTGAGAGATAGTGCTTGAAGGAATGGCCATCTTGGAGTCCAGAATTCACTGCTGTGTCTTTCAAACTCCAATGAGACACAGTGTGGAAGGATGGCTTGACCAGGTTCCCTCAAAGAATCAGGAGGCCTGAAAAGCTCCATAATCCCAGGTTATGACCTTTACATTAGCCAAAATTAACTACATAGTAATACAAGATACTCATAAGTTCTTTCCCCAATGTCATAACAATTATTTGTTTAAATCTTCATTTTACTGATTTTTTAAATATTCTATCATTACATACTGCTATGATTCAGATGAAAGTTGAGTGTCTCCCCAAAGGAACTAAGGTCCCTATGTGAAGAATTAGTCCCTAGGATGGTGCTACCATGAAGTATTTGTGGTAGGGCCTTGTGGAAGTTAGCTATCTATCATCTAGTTGGGAAATGGGGTTATTTCCCATCCACTTATCATCTCATCACATCAGCTGAAGTTTTTTTTTTTTTTTTTTTTTTTTTTTACTTTTTGCTACTGGAGAGTGAATCCAGGGCTCTCAGCATAAGAGGCAATTGCTCTACAATGAATTACATTCCGAACACTGAGCTGATTCTTTAAACCAAGTCTGTCTCTCTGGATATTCGTATGTGTACAGAAAAAATTCTGTATATGTATGAATGTACATGCATGCATGAATATACACATATGCACATACATGCACATATGAAAACATACGTACATCTTCCTACCTTCCTATCTCTTACTGTCTTTCTGGAAAACCCTGAATAATGCTTCCCATTTTACACATCTGTTCATACAGCCACATTTGCTTTGACGCTTTCACAGGCAAATGGCTCTTCATTATTCAGGTACATGGATTATTGTAAGATAATTTTTAGGATAAATCTCTCAATCACTAGTGTAGTCCCTGCCCACAGGGACTGAATATCTGCTTCTGCAGGCAGCAGCCATATCTAGCATCACCAAAGTCAACTGCTAACTAGCACTTCAACCCCCACTGCCTCTTGCACTTTCAGTCAAAAAGGCCAGTCAAAAAGGCCAGGCAGCTATATCATACCTCTATATATTCCTAGATAATGTTTTGACCTCTAATTCCCAGCCACTTTAATTTTCATCATAGGTATCAAAACCAGCATCACTTGGAAAGCTGTTCTATGTGACAGAAGGCCAGACTGAATGACACCACTGCCTGGAAAATGGGTGGGTGGTACACATAACTGCAAAGACATGAAAAAGTATTCATTCCTTTTTTGAAAAAAAGGGGGGGTGAGATTTCATTCAGTTAGGAAAATTTAAATAGAAGTGACTGAAATATAAATATATTCCTAAAAAGAATTGCTGCATAACAGCAAAAATGCCATTCTTTTCCCAAATTAGCTGCAAAAAAAAAAGTCCCTCTAGAGACTTGACAGGAGGTAAAAAAGAGATTTCTCACAGCATCGCAGAAAAGAAAACCCCAGGATAAGAATATTCATACAGTTTTGTTTCATAACACATTTGCACAGCCTTTTAATACCCAGTAATCACAGCAAAGGATAACAAGGAAAATTGCTGTTGGAAAAGAGAATGAGAGAGTGGAGAGGATTCACATAAACATTTTTTAACATTAATAAAAAATGTCATCTAAGTCCCTCATGAAGGCTAGACAGTCGAAAGCCCCTATGAGGTAAGAGTGAAAGGATGAACTCCCTTTTAGGCACACCACATGCCTCACTGTAGGGTTCAGCCTTGCTTTAGACTTAATCTTTGTTCTGGGCTTCTCAGTCAACAAAACTTTAAATGACCTAAAGGGCACGAATGAGGCCATGCGTAGCTTCTGAGTGTGGAATTCAAATGAACAACAAGTGGTCCCACCTTCAAATATCTTAGAAACTAAAAATCATCCTCTTTTCCTTTCTTGTTCCCCTTGAGTAATTATATAGTTTTGTGGCATCTTCTACTTTGCCCAGAAAACCAGCTGATTTAAAAAGACACAAGCAGGCATGAATTATGTCTATACAACTATACCCCTACATATACTGGATCATCATGAAGGTCAATCCTACACTTGGAATGTTCCACATGGACTTGACATGAGCCCATATGATTTACCAAAAAGTCATAGACACCTTAAATCCATACATCTTCATGTATGCCTGTAATCCCAACTACTTGGATAGCTGAGGCAAGTAGATTACAAGTTCAAAGGTAGGCTGGGCACTACTCAGACTCCAGTGAAGAAAATATAATCAATGTCAAATATGTAGAAGATAATCTACTGGAATACAAACTACTGCATGGATGCTAAACAGGGTACAAAAGAAGTCTACACCATCTTTTGATCTCAGGGAGCTTACATTCTGGTGGAGAAATCAGACATACTAAGAAACCACAGTGAGCAGCAAAGAGATAAATAAGCAAAGTAGAAGAGGGACTAGTTCTTAACAGCATGGTGAGAACTAGGGGAAGTTCCTCTGACAACCAGGATCAACCGGTTAGCCTTGACAAGGTTCTCCTATGTAACCTGGTTGGCTGGCATCTATGGTAGGACTTCAAAGAGGAAATGAACGTCAATTAAGTAAAAGAGGCTATCCAGGCAAAGGAGCAAATCAGTCTGCAGGCAGGGATAGAGAATGAGGCAGGTTGAGATGGTGTGAAATGATTGAGCTCTCATGCCCCATCCAATGGAGCCTTGTGCTATAGAGCCTTTGGCTCGATTTCCTTATTTGTGAACTGCAGAAGCTAACACCCATATCATTGATGAGTCAATGAAGTGTTCACAGACTGCCTCAAACAGCACTCTACAGATTTTGTTGTGGTGGTTGTTTTTCACTACTGGGGACTGAACCCAGGACTTCTGCACTATGCTATAACCTCAGTTCTTCTGTATACTTTATTTTGAGATAGGATCTTATCAAGTTGCCCAGGCTGAGCTCTAATTTGCAATCCTCCTACCTCAGCCTCCCAGAGTTCTGGGACACAAAGGCCCCCACACCTAACTCTATCTAACAAATATTTTTAACTATCCAAAATAAATTCTTCTAATTACATCTCATTCAGTGGACCTATTTGTTCCTCATATGCAACATTTATATACAGCACCCATAGGCATTTTTGAGGTTCACAGATTCCCAAATTTCACAGCTATTTCCCTCACAATCCCTCTATGAGGCTACAGTATGAATGTCCCAATGCCTACAGAAAACACTCAAGGATGTTTGCTAAATATCACCATGGTGCCCTGAGCAGACAGAACCAGAGAGAGATCTGACACAGTGGGCCACTTTGCTTTCCATGTAGGCAAAATTTTTCACATGAAATTTACTGAAATGCCACAGGCAAGAATGTATGCAAGTTGGTAGTAAAGCCTTTGGAAGCTGAGATGTCTTCCAGGCCAGTATCCACACACACTGAGAAAGTCTGTCTCCTGAGAAAAGACAATGCTATGATTAAGCAGAGGTAAACTGCCAATGTGATCACTGCCCTAACAAAAGAACAAGTTCTACCAGCCTGTACTGGCAGTTTGACTAACTCACTCGTAGTACACTCATAGTACACACTTGCCACAAAGCTTGAATGAAATGCACAAACTTACTATAAACTATTTCTGAGATTGAATAAAGCTAGATCTTAATTAGTTTACAAATATGTGTTCTTAAAAAAAAAAAAAAAAAAAAAGATATGGCATCTGATGATTCTTGAGAATTCTACTAGCCCAAATCCTGTTATAGAAAAATAAAATAAATGCTAGGCTGCCTTAACCATTTCTAGTCCATTGCATAGGTGACCTTCCCTGAAAACTGCCTTAAGTACTCCAAGAGGCAATTCCTGTTCCTGTGTGCAGAAATAGCTGACTTCCTGTCTCGTTTTCCATGGAAGTGTGTGCCACATTGTCCTTCGCCAGCAAGACAAGCATTGCATGACAACTTCTGGTACTTACGGAGTGCTATAGATGAAGGTCTTCCTTACAAATATCAGATGACCTCTGCCTTTTTCAAGCCATCTCGTAATTGCCAGTCAAAAAATGAAGCGATTGTAAACCCACTCTGGTGCAGAAAAGGAAAGGGAGGAGTAGCTTGCAATCACAGGATGAGCAGCTCTAAAGGTGGGGTTGATGGAGCAGAAGCGAAATGGCAGTGAGTTCCAGAGACCATATGCAAAGCAAGCAACTGTGGCAGCCCGCACCTGTGCAAGACAAAGGTGCCAGGAAACTCTTCTTGCTAGACCTGCAAAGCTTGGAACCTGGAGATACCAAACAGCACAACCATATCAGGAAAGAAGAGGGAAAGGGTAGCTTTCAAGAAGAAAATAATTGAAAGTATAAGAAAGAGTAAATTGCACACTTAAATATACAAATAGGAAAATGCCCCCAGGGCAAAAGAAGTCCAGAACTTCACCTCAAACATCCAAATACATTAAACCCCTCAGTAAAAATGTTCAATCACTAGTTCCCCCGAGGCAAATCCCAGCAACTCACAAACCCCATTCCTGTACATAGAGTTGATTCTTAGGTTTCTATGCCTGGCCTTCAAACTAAAGAATGACCAACATACAAGCCACCACTGTGAGAGAAAAGACCAGGATAAATAAGATAAAATACTAAAGAGTATTCAGAAATAATTTCAATGCTCCAATTTATTTTCTCATTAGAGGGGTTAGTGCTTTCAAAAAGCAAGAACAACATGCTATAAAGGGAAAAAAGAGTGGGAATTTTAGAAATTAAAAAGCACGGTTAATTAATAGAAGAACTGAAGGATAAATTAGGAGCCCCTCCTCAAAATGAGAATTAAAAGAAAACCAAAGTTTAAGAGATAATAGGCAGCCGGGCGTGGTGGTGCACGCCTCTAATCCCAGCACTCGGGAGGCTGAGGCAGGAGGATCGGTGTGAGTTCGAGACCAGCCTGGGCTACAAAAGTGAGCTCAAGGCCAGCCTGAACTGCATACTGAGACCCTGTCTCAAAAAGACAAAAAAAAAAAGAGAGAGAGATAATAGGCATAGAGGGTCAGTCCCTGGAGCTCAAGACTCAACTAATAAGGGGTCCAAGAGAAGAACCCAGAAAAGAGCGAGAAGAGCAGTTTACCAAAAAATGCACTCAAGAGAATAGTCAACCGAGAACAGAAGGCAGTCTCCAGCTTTAACAAGCCCCTGTACAACTAAGGAGAAAGAGTATTCACACCTGTGCACACTACTGTGCACTTCCAAAGACCACAAAGAGGAGAAAAATGCCCAGTATGAAATGGAAAGCATCAAAATGGCTTGTTTAGATAACAGTGGACACCTGATGCAGAACAACACCTTCAAAATGCACACAGAGAACATTACTTGCAACCTAGATATCTATTCACACCAATCGATATGTATAAAGCACAGACATCTTCAGAAATGGGAAGAACTCCGTGTTTCTTCCCAGTCATTATATCAGGTAGCCACCAGATGAAGTTCTAGGACTCAAAGAATAAACCAAAAACTACAAAGACTCAGAATAAAGGAAGCAATGAGACCATACGAAAGAAGCAATAAAGAAAGGTCTCAGTGTTTCAGAGTAAAGAGCTGGTGAGATCAACCGGGAAAAGTTGGTAAGGTATGAAAATGTGATCATGACAAAAAGGTAAGACAAAAAAGAAATTCTGTACTAGGAAGGACTTTTTCTGGTTCTGCAATATAATATTACATGTTCACAGTTCGTATTTACATAGTCACAATTATGAAACTATATATTATTGTTCACTTACTCAAGCAGTAGAGAATGTGTAGATGCAAAATGTATGGGTATAGAGTAAAATGAAGATTATTTATATTAATATTGTAAAAGGAAGAGATGAGAAAAGCTAAGAGGAAGAAAGGAAGAAAGAGTACTAAAAGTCAGGATGTAGTAAAACAGGGCCAACCTATATAATCACACAGGGCCCTGTGCTCACTTTGAAGGGCCTGTGCTTGGTGGAGTGGCCTTTGGTCACCATCTTCAAATTCATAATAATTTTTGAACATTTTCCCTTGGCCATGGTACTGGAGCTGAGTGCAATGTTGACCTACTTTCAGTGATTAATGAAACAAAATTCAAAGGTCTCCTTCTTAAAATTAGAAAATAATCACCAGCAAAGGTATTCAAAGAGCGGTCTGACCATACAAAGATAGAAGAAATTATGATAGCGATGTGAAGACCAGCTACATCCTCATCTCACCCATCAGAGTGCAGAGATAACAGCACTAACACAATAAAGATGGATAATAACTAAAAAGGAGCCAAGCAAAGGACATCAAAGTAGTCCCTGAGGAGTGAGGTTAGGAAAGGGGAAGGATAAGCCAGGAACACTGCATCTTATCTGAGGTCTTAATACGCTTTGCTCTATTTTTTTAACCTTGTTTAAAAGGTTCATTTCTTTTTCTAAAATTAACTTTTAAAGGATAACAAAAATCCAAATATAGCAAGACTATATTCTATAAGCATATTTCATAAAAATAATTCTATAAAGCAACTGATTATATATACAAACTTTCTAATTTAATACAAATGTTACATGATTGATATTTTAAAATAGAAAGTGACAAGCACAGAACATGTATGACATAGTTTCTGCCCTCTAGACATTCACTCATTTTATAAATCATGTCATCTCTGCCAAGGTCAAGGCTAAATGAAGAGAGAAAAATTTCTAAAACTGTGTAGGTTGCAGTAGTCGCATTTGCTTGAAAGAGCCATTTGTCCCAATTTTGTTTTTTACCAATACATAGTTTTCAAAAATTCAGTATTGCAGACTCCAGTGCAGTTGTTCAGCACCTCGTCTTTATTTAGGCTAAGCTGGTAGACCAAGCTCTTAGCTTTTGAAAAGTAAGGGCTATGTATTTACTAGAATTCTAAGGGAAAATAGGATCAGTGGGAGTTTTAAAGAAACCAGTAGGAAGTCCAACCTCTGGGCTTTTCCCATCTCCTGATACAGACGCAGGTATAATTCATTTTTGCCAGGGTTGAGTGAATGATCTTTAGCAACTAGTTACAACTGCCAGTTTGCTAGTTTGGTAGTTACAACTGCCAGTTTGCTGAAGCATGCAAGAGCAGAGTGGAAGACGGGATCTGGTGATGCTCTGACATCTCTTGTCTTGAGCAGAGCCTAGAGTGGTAACTGTACCGTCATTCAGTCCTGGATACTCTTGCCTTACATGAAAGAATAATTGAGGAAATAATTACACTCCTAAACAGCGGTTCTCAACCTGTGGGTCGTGACGCCAGCAGGGGTCGAACAACCAAAACACAGGGGTCGCCTAAAACCATCGGAAAATGTTATTTATTTGGAATTACAGCTTTGAAGTAGCCACCAAAATTATTTTTTGGTTTGGGGTCACTGCAACATGAGGAACTGTATTGCTGGGTCACGGCATTAGAAAGGTTGAGAACCACTGTATAACTGTAAGATACAATAATCAATAAGATACCAAGTTTTTTTTAATGCATTTGCATAGGAAAAAAGATAAAATAGCAGTGAAACAGTTTCAAATCAGGTTAGTAGGGTGGTTACAATAATTAATACATTGCATAGTGTCTTCACAGCAGTTATTCACAGGACAAGATGCAAACATAATATCTTGTCTAAACAACATTAGTACAAACTTTTATTCTCAATGATAACCAAGTTATAAGAGCTCTACAAGCTCCAACAAATCCACCTCCCCAGGAAATTTTTTTTTTTAGAAAAGAAGGAAGAAATTCTAGAATGAGACCCATAGGCCATTTACTGTGTAAACCAAAACTTCTGATTTTCCAGATGTTGGACTTGTCTTCCTGCCAACATAATCAATTCCACAATGTGAAAGAATTATCATAACTAATTATGTGGTAATCTTCCAGTGTTATTGAACCTAGTTGATCTCCTACTTAAATGATGATCTAGTCATAGGACACCGGGAAGGTCTACACATTGGCTTTTCCTACTGTGAGAAAGGAACAAAGAAATTAAAATACTAAAGCAAGTATTTTTCTCAGCTCTGGTGGCCTTGGAAGACTTGAAATCCTACCACATTCCTCAGTGTAAAGTGCATTTTTTTAGGAGATAGTTTGAGGAACAGCAAAGCCCAAGGTGAGAGAATTTCTGGTAGTCCCGGAAGAAGCCAGTCCTGTCACACCTAAACAGTGGCACTTCCTGGGGAGAGATAAACGACCTGTCTCCTCAAGCAGCGCATAAGAGACAGCAACTAACCTAATGGGAGGACAGCCTCAGCCACGCCACACAGCCTGACTGCAGGTGCCCACAGCACAGGGAGGAAAGTGACATCAGTGCAGGAGAAAAGCAAGTTAGCAAGCACCCGTTTTCTCACCTGGAGTCCAAAAAGGGACAGTTATTGGTGAGATGGGAGGGAAAGACCACCAAAGCAGCAGCAATGGCAAGAACTGGAATGCAACGAGATGCGTGCTGTGGTTTGGATGAAGTCCCCTCAGAGTGGTGGCACTGGGAGTTACTGTGAACTTTTAAGAAGCAGGGCCCCAGGGGAAGGTCCTTAGATAATTGGAGATGCACTTAAAAAGGACTACAGGATGCCAGCCTGTGTCTGTCTCTGTGTCTCAGTCCGTGTCCGTGTCCATGTCCTTGTCCATGTCCCTGTCTCCATCTCCCTCTCTGTCTCCCTCTCTGTCTCTGTCTCTGTCTCTGTCTCCGCCTCCCTCCCCCATTACTCTCCCTCTCTGTCCTGGCCTGAGAAGTGAGCACATGCCTATCTTGCTATGCTGAGCTGTGCTCCTCAGAGACTTGCACCAATAATGATGGTCATTCAGAATGGTGAAACCTTCCACATAAGTAGCCTGTCTGAGGTATTTCCTTGCAGCAATGGAAAGCTGACTAATACAGCATGGCAGGACAAAGGGACGGCAGTGTCTGGTCATCAAAGGTGGCAGTGCTTGATGGTAGTATGAACTGGAAGATTCTAGAAGGAAAGTGTGAGACATTGGACAATAGCAGAGGAGCAAAATAGAATCTTAGCTTTCTCAGTTACCTCTACTCCACATTATGGCAATATTAGTAACTTCTCTCTCTTTTAACTTTTTGTTTTTAAATAATTACATAATAATTACAAGAATAGTAGAAAGCACTCTTGTACATTCTTTATTCAAATCCACAATCTTAACTCTTTGCCACATTTGCATTAACATTTCCTTCCTTATATATAACATGTTTTATATTTTTATATGTTTTATGTTATATTTCATATAATACACATCATTCTTTTTTCTGCATGGTGTCAGAGTTAGCAGGTAATCTCCTTCTTCTTCACCCCAAAAAGTCCTTATCATGCATCTTCCAAGGATAAGAATATTCTCTCCCATTACCACAAACAATTAAAAGTTCAGAAAAAATAACTTCCACACAATGGAGTCATCCAGCCTCCTGTCCACCGTTGCCCCAGTAACGTAGTTCGTCTCTGCCCTCTACGAGCGCGGGCTGCATCTCACTGTCAGGTCTCATTTGTCTCCTTTCGCATCTGCCCCTTCAAGGACATCCACAAGGTGAACCTGCAGCACGTTATGAGAGCTTTTTACTGGGAAACATTTACGGTCACTGTAGAGATCCTTTTCTTTTTTTCTTTTTTCTTTTTTTTTTTTTTTTTTTTTTTTTTTCCTTCTCTTTTGAAACTCTGCTAAAGGTTTCTAACTGGTTGTACACTTAGCAAATCCCGAGAAAATGTGCTCTATATTGCCCTCATTTTTGTTTTTGTTTTCAGATCAATCTTCATGGTTGTGGTTGAGGTCGTGGTGGTTGCTGTGGTCTGAAATCCCAGATGTTGCTCCCAGATGTAGCATAAATATTTCAAATCCAGCTGCAACTGGCCACTTCTCTGGCCAGCCACCCAGCCTCCACATTTGTCAGGAAGTATAGACTCACCCGCTTAGGCCTTTCCTGTCCTACCTTCTGCCAAGGACACTGTAATCAAACAGGGGCAGCTGCACCAGTCCTCTGGCCAGCGGTGGTGTGGCCACGAATCCCATGTGGACCTGTAGCTCTGGGGCCCAGGCAGCACTTCCTCCACGAA
>PVJA010033694.1:0-23100 GCA_004027025.1 Myocastor coypus | reverse complement strand
TGTTTTTTTTTTTTTTTTTTTTAAACTATATAAACACAATGCTTTCAGACAGTGGCTCTTTACCTGAGGCCCCAGGTCATCAAGGGTCCATAGATAGAATAGGCCAGGGGTGGTCTCGAATTAACTTTTAACTGAAATGTAACATTTCTTTTGATTATGAATATAGGCACAACTCAAGTAGTACTACTATCAATGATCCTTTCCACAGAATTCAGGTATTTTCATACTACTTTACTATAATTGTTAGCTGTATGTTTAAACATTGTCATATTAACTTTGAAATTACATGGATTACTAGGCTCTTCTTAGTTAGAGGTATTTGTCATTAACTTGTATTTTTAATAACTTTATTTCAAATAGTGTCCCGCGTGAGGGTCAGCACATGGGTTCTCACCTGGGGAAGGAGCGGGGATTAAGACAAGGACAGAGCAAGAGAAATGGAGACAAGACAAGATTCTGATCAAGTCTCGTTTATTGAAGAAGTGAATGGGGTTTAAGTAAGGGTAACAGGGGAAACGGAATCTGCATCAGCAGTTACCTTGTAACCAGGGGAGGACTTGAGGCACGTGATTTACGGGAAATGGGAAACAGAAACCGAAACTTAACTCAAGCTTATTTCATTCCCAAGTTAAGGAATGTTCTTGTTTCAGCATTACAATAGAGAGGCTATCACAAGGCAGCTACCCACAAGATCATTTTTTAAAATCTCAAGTATTGTACTTAAACTTCATTACAAGAAAGGGTTCAGGGCCAGCAAGATGGCTCAGTGGTCTAAAGCACCTGTGGAGGGAAGTTAAGGCAAGCGTTGCAACCGCTCCTCGATCCCTGGCACCTCATGCTGCGCATCCCCACCCCAAGACGGGCTGAGCCAGCCATAACACAAATAAATCAGGTTTCAGAGAAAAAAAAAAAAAAGAAAGGGTTCAGACTCTACTAGGTTGACTAAGATGTCCATGGCACAAAACACTTTCAAATCCCTACTCTGCAGGATTAGAGCAAAATATTTAGGGAAGGCATCTGAAGTTCATTTGTGCTACTGGCTTGCACTGCCAACTTCCCAACTATTATATAAGAGGAACTTCGTTAAACCAGTGTATTTTTGAGTCTGTTACAACTTAACCTTTATTTTCACTACCTTAGGCTATTAAAATATATTTGT
This sequence comes from Myocastor coypus, assembly GCA_004027025.1. NCBI lineage: Eukaryota > Metazoa > Chordata > Mammalia > Rodentia > Myocastoridae > Myocastor > Myocastor coypus. The sequence continues at coordinate 21,941 of PVJA010033694.1, read as the reverse complement.
GTGACAGTAAGTCCTAAATAAGGCAATGACAATCCAAATGGAAAGAAGAAAAAAGAAAAAACAACTATTTAGGAGGTAGAATTTATAGTTGGTGACCTATTTGCTATATAAAGCAAGGTATATAAAGCAGACTTCTAAGATTCTACTTCTGGGTGTGTGCTATTATTAATCAAGAAAAGGGAGAAAGAAACACATCTGTAAATTAAGACAAGTGAGGTTATAGAAATACTGGGTTCCAGAAACCTCTGATACATGCCGAGAAAGAGGTCAAAGAGACAGGCAGAAACATACATCTAAAAATCAAATGGAATCTAAGTTAGAAATCTGAACATCAGTGGCATACAGATGGTATAAGAAACTTTAGAGAAATGAGGTAGAGAACATGTATGGGTAGAAGAGTGAACAGGACTGGGCCCTAGAAAATGTGATCATTTAGATAGGCAATGGGAAAGAATTCCCCTTGAATTTACATTCAGGTCATTCATGTACGAGGAATGAAGGTGTCAATTCATTCATATAGCATAATGCTTATATTTGAACAAAACCAACTGTTTTAGAAACTATAGTTTTGAGGATGTCAAAGTCCTACTTTTAAAAACCATCAATGCTGAGTAGGAATATAAAACTTAAGAGGGCCCTGCCCTCTAACTACATATTTTCATCTCCCTACCTATCAGCAAAACCTACTTTGAGAAAAAGCTGAAATAAACCAAATAAAAATAAATGTAGTTTCAGTGAGTATAAAGCACTTTCAAATTAAAAAAAGTTTTCTCATTATAGGGAAGATATATTTTAGTGAATTAAATAAAAAGGAACTAAAAGAATGAAGGTCTAAGAATGGAATTTTAGGTATAATTTTGGGAGATAGTTTTATTTATTTTTTTAAGAATTTATTTTATTTAATTTATTATTTTTATTCTTGTTTCAGAACCTTTGTTTGTTCATTCACTCATTTCTTCGGCCGGCTCAGCCGCCCTGAGGGCAGGGCTGGTGCAGCATGTGGTGCCGGGGATTGAACTGCGGTCCCTGAAGCCACCCAAGCTTCCCCAAGCAGGCAGGCACTTTAGACCACTGAGCCATCCTGCCGGGCCCCGGGAGATAGTTTTAAATGAGGAAATTATGGCTTACACAAAATTAAAATGTAGACACAGGAATTTAAGATAAAACTGTATTCATTTAAAATTTAGCCGGGAGTGGTGGCTCACGCCTGTAATCCCAGCACTCAGGAGGCTGAGGCAGGAGAATTGGTGCGAGTTCGAGACCAGCCTGGGCTACAAAAGTGAGCTCAAGGCCAGCCTCAACTGCATAGCGACACCCTGTCTCAAAAAGACTCAAAAAGACAAAAAAAAAAAAAAAAAAAAAAAAAATTTATTTTAGCTATGTATTTTCTAGCATTAGTATTAACATTTAGCAAAATGTTTCCTTATGAAATCTGTATTTTGAGTTTGCTCACTGTAAGTCACCTCTCATTACAATATTTTATATGAATGCAGAATTTTAGCTCAGCCCAAGATAGTATTTTTAATCTATATATCTTGTGGATTTTGGATTAGCAATTTAAAATAAATTGCCCTTGTTATGGTTTGTGTCTAGTTGTTCCCCCAAAGCCCCATGTAAAACATGGGGCAGTTAAGTGCATGTGGCTTGAGGGGCAGGGCCAAAGGACCAGGGTGGGGCTTGAGGGGCATGGCCAAGAGAGGTGCAGAATGGTAAACTGACAGCATGCGTGGTCACAGGCTTCCTCCCACCCACTCAGGTGGTGGTCTTTCAAAGGTATGGAGGGAATCATCATGGACACAGTGGCAGAGTCTCGAGGTCTAATTCAGGCTACTTTAAGTTATGAAACCTCCAGTAACTGTGAGCTAAATAAACCTTTCCTCCCCTAAGCTCATGTGTCTGGTATTAGTCCCAGCAATGAGAAAAAAGTAACTAAGAATTTGGTACCAGGAGAGTGGGGTCGTTGCCAAGGCTAAACTTGACCATGTGGATTATAAGTTTTTGGGAAGAATAGGAAAGGTTTAGAGATGCTGCCTATGACCAAAGTGTTGGAACAGTTTTGGCACTTCTGTAGGGGAGATTCTGGTCAGACAGAGCTCTGACCAGAAGATTCATAGAAAGCCAATCTGTAAAGACCAGGCTGGGGAGGTTTCTGCTGGGAAGAAGGACTGTGTTGGTTGTTGGAATCCAAATCATCTGTGTTTAGACTTGGCAGAATTTTGCCCATGTCCAGAGACTTTGCCAGAGACTGAACTTAAACATGAAGGACTAATTAATCTTTCAAAGGAAATCTCAAATCAGTGAAATGTTGGGGCAGTGGCATGGTTATTGCTGGGGGCTCTAAGTCAAATATATGTTGAAAATGAAGAGCAAAGAACCCAGCAGGATGAATTAAATTGTGGTGAATTTGGCCAGAAAAGCACCAGGCAGGCTGTAGACTACAAAAATAGAACTGAGATCTCTAATGCCCAGGAGGAACAGGAGAATAGAAAAGATGTACTGAGGGTATCAAAGGAGGTGGCAGGTTCTCGCCCTTTGCAGCCTCAGAATTGCAAGGGTGAGGGACTTTGCACTGAGGAGAAAGCTACAGAGCCCCATGTTCCAGAATTAGGCAGTGGCCATACCAGGTTTGAGAATGGAGGCGGTGGCCATACCAGATTACAGGATGGCACTGGCATAGAGAAATTGTTTCTCAGAATCAGGGTCAGAGATGGGGCCCAGTGGGATGGCTCAGCAGTCTAAAGTGCCTGTTTGGGAAGGCTTGGGCGGCTTCAGGGACCTCGGTTCGATCCCCGGCACCACATGCTGCACCAGCCCTGCCCTCAGGGCAGGATGAGCCGACCATAAAAATGAGTGAATAAACAAAGATTCTGAAACAAGAAAAAATAAAATAAAATAAAAGAATCAGGGTCAGAGTGTTCAGGAATCCAGGCGCTCGGCCCCAACAACTAAGAGAGAAGGAAGCCTGGCTACTGCTCTGGCTGGCGGTCTTTTGGAGGTATGGAGCAAATCATCCTGGACACAGTGGCATAGTCTCGAGGTCTTGCTATGTAATTCAGGCTGCTTTAAGTTATATGTTTTGAATAACTTAGCAAGACATTGTCTCAAAATATAATTAGGAGGAGTGGAAATGGAACTCAATATTCTCTGAGATAAACCTATGGTACCACTGATATAAAAAATGTATTTATAGCCGGGCGTGGTGGCTCACGCCTGTAATCCCAGCACTTGGGAGGCTGAGGCAGGAGGATCATTGTGAGTTCGAGACCAGCCTGAGCTACAAAAGTGAGCTCAAAGCCAGCCTGAACTGCACAGTGAGACCCTGTCTCAAAAAAAAAAGGAAAAAAGAAAAAAAAATGTATTTATTATTAGTACTGCTTTGTACAACTTATAACTTTTATTAATCATTATATGACAAACTTTTGGTTGTTTTAAAATTGATGTGATAGTTTAGAAGTATATTTTGTTTATGTAAACTGAGCTATGTTGAACACTAAAGGAAATGTTTAGTTTTCACATTATTCTCCCTCTTTAAAGATACTAACATGTTAAAAAGTATACTTTGCATTATTTTTCTTTCTTTTTTTTTTCAGGACTGGGGTTCAAACTCATGACCTTGCACTTGCCAGGAAGGCACTTGTGCCTCAGAGCTATCTTCCCAGCCCCTGCATTATTTTTCTTTAAAATATACTTTGTACCTATACACCAGCAAGTCTGCCTAGTCCACTATGCTGACTTTCAGCCTCACAAATCTCTTTCCAGTTTATCCAACTAGCTTAACATTCTTTTTTTTTTTTTTTTTGGGGGGGGGGAACCATGGTTCGAACTCATGACCTTGCACTTGCCCAGCAGGCACTTGTGCCTCAGAGCTATCTCCCCAGCCCCTAGCTTAACATTCTTTTACCCAAACTTTGAAACATTAGGTATTACTACAGTATCTCTTAAAAAAGACACAATGTTGTATAAAACCATAGAGATGCTTGTATTTCTCCACATAGAAACATCTTTTGTTCCTCTCTTTCATGAGGAAAACTTTGCTATCTTCTGTTTATTAATAAAGTTAAGGGTGGTAGAAAAAAGGGCTCATGTACAGCAGTTTTAAACTTCCTTTTATTGTTAATATGGAATACAAAAAACGAATTTTCAAGGGCATATTTTTTGTTCCAAGATATATTCACACTTGGTAAGACTTTATTGTAAAGACAAATATTAGTACATAAGCCACTGTTATTTTACAACCAGTTTTACAGTATCACTAAAGTCATCACATTTTAATGATCAGATTTATAATTTGTGCTTATGAAAAGTTATATGACACTGTAAGTACCGTACATAATACCTGAGTTGTTTTGGAAAAAGCTTATTTATTCCTACAAAATATAATGATGACATCTCTTGATAAACTTTTAAGAAATATTTCTTGTATGATTTTTAAGATGGGAGAACATATATTAAATGAATAGCAATGTAAAAGAATATGCTTTCATTTCTTATATTATAGCATTATATAATTTTATAAGAAATGTAAGAAAATAGTTTTAAACAACATATACTACTTACAAGTAAAATATCTCATTCCAGTGAGTTTAAGTGGGAAGGAAACATACATTTATTTGCTTTTAAATATTTAAACCATTGAAAAAGTATTCAAATGGCAGCAGGTAATTTGTATGTTTAATGAGTTAGATGCACACGGTTTTCAATTTAATCCCCTGATGAACCACCTCCAATATCAATATTAAGAAATTCTTTAATTTTATCATATAACACCAACACCAAAGCACCTCCTGTGCCACGAAGAATATTAGAGAAGGCACCACGAAAAAATGCATTAATTCCCTCATTTTGGAATATCTTCACAAAACAGTCTAAGGTTCCTTTATACTGCCGTTCAGCTTCACCACTCTATATAAAGAGAAAGTTTTACATTAATTTAGATATTGATATAATGTATATTATATATAATATATAAATTATAACAATTATGTGCTTATATTACATATTTATACAATTTATACTATATTAATTAGCATTGATTTATATGAAAATTAATGATCTTAGTATTAGAAAAGAAATTAATAAACCTAGATATTTTTAGGAAGAATGACATGAAAAAAATCATTTATCTTAAGTAGTTTTCTATCACTAGTAAAGATAAATAAGATCAATACTATACTGAATTAAGTAACTTATACTGAATATTGTACCTTGTGCTCTAAGAATATTCATACTTTGCAGGCATGTTTGGAAACTGACCTTACACCAAGGTTACCAAATGCCAAAAGATAGCATTACATAGACCACACCACAATTGAGAACTGAAGAGCAAAAAGCATAGGTTTGAATATTAGAGCAAAAGCTTCTTAGAATGTAGTGAAAATGAAATGATCATTATGCTCTTTAAAGTCGTAAGATACAGCTCAAGTATTAGTTTATATGAAAATTACTTTAATATTAAAAAAGAAATTAATGAACCTAGACATTTCTAGAAAGAACCTGAAAAAACTGTAAATATGGAGATATAAGCAGATAATCAGCAGTTAAAAAGGGAAATAGAAAATAAATACAACAGAGTGTATAAAATAATAGAGAAAAAAAAAGGCACAAAAACTATGCAATTCTTAAAATATGCTTTGGACAAACTTCTGGGAACAATGTTGGAGGGGAGAAACAGAAAATACTACAAGATTATTAAAAATGGCAAAGGTAACATAAATGAAGGTGATCTTGATATTAAACAAAGAGCAAGATATGAAAAGTTTCTATCTGAAGAAATGGGTAAATTCCTAGAAAAGTTCAAGTTATCCAAAATCAGAAAGAAAACGTTAAGTAAATTCAATTGTTCAAAACAGACTCATGAAAACCACACATCTAGATAGTGTCTGTGAGTTCTACTCAACATTCAATGAATATTCCTTGTAATATACCATTAATAAAAATTATTCTAGAGAAGTAGGAAGACTACCAACAAATTTTATGAGGTTTCATCAGTTGATACAAAAGTCAAACTATGACAATACAAGGAGTTAAAAATACCAGTAATGTTAATTGAGTATGCATGCCAAAGTCCTGAACAAAACTTGCATATCAAATCCTGAAAGAATACAAAATGTAAACGTTGTGACAAAGCTAGGCTTACACCAAGCATACAAGGTAAATTTAGCTCCAGTATAATACAATATAGTATAATACAATATAGCAATACTAAAAGAGAAAAATGACATGATCGTCTAAAACCCTGCCACTTGTGATTAAAAATTGTTTTAACTTAGGAACAGAAAAGATCTGCCAATAACACAGCACTATAACTGTAAAAATCCCACATTTACCATTATAGAACCCCAAAGGCATTCTTAGGTTGTAAGTTATTACTTCTTTAGTATAAAACTGAATTAGAAATCTAAATGAATGTAATCAGGCAAAAAAATATAATTGATAAGGAAGAGAAAAATAGAGCACTATTAACATATTACTAATGTAAATAATCCTCAGAAGTGTGTACACATAAATTAACATTCATACTAGTGTTTAAAAAGTTGTAGGACATAAAATCAATATACAAAAATTAAACCATGCTGTCATATGAAGAACAGTATACTCCTAAAATCATTGTTTTGAAGAATTAAGCTCCAATATCTCAGAATGTGACTATTTGGGAATAGGATAATGTAAATGAGATCACCACAGTGATCCTAATCTATTAAGATTGCCCTTGTAAGAGAAGGAAGAAGGGAAGGATTGAGAAGGCAAAAGAAGATGGAAAACTAAAATTTAAGGTGAGAGGCCTTCAGAAGAAACCAAACCTGCGAACACCTTGATCTTAGACTTCTAGTGTTCAAAGCTGTGAGAAAAGTTATGATGTCACCTGTTTTGTGGTACTTGTTATAGCAGCCCTAACAAACTGATTCACTCTCTCTGTTCCACGCACACACACACACACACACACACACACACACACACACACACACACACACACACACATTTTTCCCTGTACCATTCATTGTAAGAGTTAAGTTGTAGATATCCTTTATCTTTGGAAAAGTAAGAACTATGCTAAATACTACTTGCCTTTTTTTTTTTTTTTTGTGGTGGTTCTAGGGATTGATTTAAGGACATTTAAAACTAAACTGAATCCCTTGCACCCCTATATATATTGTTTTAAGACAAAGCCTAGGCGGGACCCTTGCATAGCATCCTAGTGCTGGGATTGCTAGTGTGGATCACCATGCCCCACTTCAACATATGTGTTCATTAAAAACTGCAATGGGGATCAAACCCAGAGCTTTTCATTTGAGATATACTCTGAGCTCATTTTCCACCTTTACTCTCCCAATGTAGGATTTTGATATTTGAAGTGATGGTTATACCTGTTATCCAGATCTGACTGATACATATATATGTTAGACATGTATTGACATATTACACTGTACTCTACAGATTTGTATATTTACCAATTAAAATAATTTTTGAAGTATGTCAATGGAATAAACTAGTTCTAGTATACTAAGAAGAGGAAAAACAGATGTAAAAGGAATAGTTCTAAAGACTGTACATGAGTGAAATAAAAAAGGTTAGTGTTACCCTTCTGAGTGGCTTACTCATATCTTCTAAGACCACTTCATAAATGATAAAAATAAAGAGAAAAACTCTTAGAATTTTTTTGAGAATTCAATCAGTCAAAGTATAAAATACATGAGACAGGATATGCACATATGAAGTACACTACTACTTTATATTTCTGTCATTATTTTCACCTGGCCCCATGACACTTATGATCTGGCCAAAGTGACTACTTTTCAAGCTTTACCTCAATCATCACCTCACTCTGCCCCCATGCTTAGAATGTTCTCTGCCTGGAAAAAGCTAAGATTTTGCTCTCCAAGAAGCCACATATAATCATTCTAAACATCCAGGTAGCCCTCCTGCTTTGTATCCCTAACCCCTATTACATTTTCTTTTTTTTTTTTTTTTTTTTGAGACAGGGTCTCAGTATGCAGGTGAGGCTAGCCTTGAGCTCACTTTTGTAGCTCAGGCTGGTCTCGAACTTGCACCAATCCTCCTGCCTCAGCCTCCCGGGTGCTGGGATTACAGGCATGAGCCACCACGCCCGGCTGCATTTTTTTTTTTTTTTGGGTGGGACTGGGGTTCAAACTCACGACCTTGCACTTGCCAGGCAGGCACTTATGCCACGGAGCTATCTCCCCAGCCCCCTACATTTTCATTTAAAGTGTTATTTATCTTCAATATTAGCTTATGAATTTGGGTATAGGTTTTATCTTATTTGTATCACAAGAGTTTAAGACTGCACACTCAATTCTAAAATTTACCAAAGCAGTTCTTGTAACAAGCAACAGCAATAGAGGTGAGATATATCAACATTTGGGTTAAGCCGGGCGTGGTGGCGCACGCCTGTAATCCTAGCACTTGGGAGGCTGAGGCAGGAGGATCAGTGTGAGTTCAAGACCAGCTTGAGCTACAAAAGTGAGCTCAAGGCCAGCCTGAACTGCATAGTGAGACCCTGTCTCAAAAAGGCAAAAAAAAAAAAAAAAAAAAAAAAAATTTGGGTTGAGAGGTATTTATTTATTTATTTATTTATTGTGGGACGAGGGTTCAAACTCGTGACCTTGTGCTTGCCAGGCAGGCACTTGTACCACAGAGCTATCTCCCTGGCCCCGAGAGGTTTATATTTAGAACAAAGATTATTATAGGCAAATTTTCATCCTTGAAGCTCAAAATTAATTATGTTTATCAAAACATGCTGTAATAAATGACTATGTCAATGGTTTACAAATGGGCATAATTCTACTTAATGCAGTATTTTAGCTCAAATAGACATATGATCTCTGCCATCTCCTTTTGCCCCTCAAATATATTTGTACAGGAGAGGATATTTCTGTTCTGATGACAGATGAGGACAAAGCTTTGCTGGGTGGTGACTATTTTATCTGAAAGAGTAAGACTACATCACAGTGTTTAGTAAAGTAAAACAAATGCCTATTTCTTTTTGCTAAAATTTCTCTGACATGTGAACAAATTACTACATATTGATGATATCAGGAAACTCAACTAAGCTTACAAATTACTTTTATTTAATTTTTATATAAAATAAAAATGTATTATGTTCATAACTTTCATACAATTGATGACATAGCAGTAAAGATTTTTTTTTTTTTTTTTTTTGTCTTTTTGAGACAGGGTCTCATGCAGTTCAGGCTAGCCTTGAGCTCACTTTTGTAGCCCAGGCTGGTCTCGAACTTGCAATGATCCTTCTGCCTCAGTCTCCCAAGTGCTGGGATTACAGGCGTGCGCCACCACACCTGGCCAGAGAGCAGTAAAGATTGTTGTGCATGTCACATATATCAAAAAGTCTCACTGAATTCAAAAAACAAAATCAAGGATCAAGAACAGTGGTCTGAAACCTACTTATAGGATTTTAGGATTTAACAAATAATAAGAAATTTCAGACCACAGCAGTGTTGAAATCAAAAGAATGAGAAATACAAGGGCACATATTTTCACATTAAAAACAGCAAAAGCTACATAACCAAAATCCAAGTCTAAACATTAATACAAAAAAACAAAAAGAAAAAATATTCAAAATCAAGCAGATTGGAGGCCACATAAAGATCAAATAAATATCTATTTAAAAATAGTATCTATAACATAACAAAAATCATATTTACCAATAGGATTTCTTAGTTTTTCTTTTTTTGTATTTTAGGTAAGGGTCTACAGGGCATTCAGGGGCTTTACTACTAGATCAGGCTCGTAGTGATTTGCCTGTTTACAGCCTCCCAAGAGCTGGGATTACTTAATTTTCTTATATACTTCTCTAGAATTAGAAGAGAATTTATCATTTAACAATGAAAATGTGACTTAAAGGACCTTTTCTTTAAAATAATTACAGAATTTGAGACCAATGTATGCATGTTTATTTTATAGATGTATTCCAGAACTAAGATGTATAGTATAGAATTTTAGTAAATGATTTCACAAATTTCCCCACATTGAAATTGATAAGGACTTTGGCAGCATCGACACTAAATTCTAATCGTGAAGAAAATTTATTTCTAAGTCTAAGCTTACACATTAAATAAAATACCTGCATCATCATACGTCTTCTAACTGTGTCAAAGGGATAAGAGAGTATTCCAGAGCATGTAGTCACAACCTGAGCGATGAAAAATGATACAAGAAACGGGGTTTCCTTTGGTTTCGGTAATAAACCCTAGAAAAGAAAAACGTATCAAGTAACTATCTAATGTTCCAAGTTTAAATTTGTAATGCATACGATAATTTTTATAAATATATGAAGGAAGATACAACTGTATTTAAAATGCAATGAAACCCATTTGGATTAATAGTAGGAAGTTCAGTAAGAAAGGCAAGTGACACACATGACTGTATTTCAAAGCTATAGTTGAAAAAATCTTATCTGATATTAAAGGAATATGCTCTTAATGAAACCAATAATTAGAACTGATGGTAGCCAATAACCAAACAAGTTCCTCTGTAGCTCTTTGTTGTGGAGTTTAAAAGAATGTGAGAATGCCTGCCTTTACCAGAAATAGATAATCAGAGGAGTATTTGTAAACCTCTGAGCTAGTGATTGACTATTCCTTCATTTTTTAACTACTGCAGGACATATTGGAGACAAGCAGAGGGAAAGTAGATATAAATTTTTCTATGGTAAATAAATGTATTTGAGATGTTGTGATTTTCACTAACCTGTCCAAAAATATAATAAAACTGGAGTAATTTGTCCATACCACAATAAAAATATTTAACTACATTTATACTAATGAGGGAAAGTAGATACAAAATTTTCCTCAACTTTAAATCATATTTAACAAACAATGTTGATATTAGTTTTCTGGCTTCCTTCTGGGAACATTTTACTGTAGTAATTAAGAATATGGACTTTTGCTATTAGTAAGTGAATTATTTAACTTTTTCAGGCTGTTTATCTTGAAAGTAAGGCTTTTAAACTGTGTGAGAAAAAACAAAAATATAAGCCAAAATATATAATAAATATTGGGACATGGAAAGAAAATATTCACATGAGAAGGGGAGCAAGGGGAAGAAGGAAAGAAAAGAAGGGACATGGAATAAAGGTAGAACGTGGGGAAGAGGAGCTAAAGGGAGAGGAAGCAAAGGGGAAAATAGAAGAATCGAGATGTATCATGCACAGGTACAAATTTCATATGATGAATATTATTATGTTCATCTAAAATTTACTAATGAAATTAATTTACAAAATAAACTAAGGAAATTGTTAGAATGTAAAATATTCAATAAGATTTATAAAAATGAAAATGCAAATTGCAAAGCAAGTTGGAAAATACAATATAGATTTAACAATATCTAGTAGATAACCAAGGTATAATAACAATTATGCTTTCCCACAGTTATAACAAGTTATTAAGTGCATTTATAATAAAGGTAATAATATAAAGGCATAAAAACTGTTATATGTTTTTCTATACTGAATATTTGATTATGATACAAGCCAATTGGTATGTTTCCATATGTCACATTGTGTAAAGTGCAAATTCTATGGAAACCTATTTTGGATACATGCTTTATATATGAAGTCAGATTTATATACTTGTAATTTAATTTGATCATAGCAGTCATGATTAGAATTTCATGTCTTATCATTTATATATTTTTTTTTTTTTTGGTCTTTTTGAGACAGGGTCTCACTATGCAGTTCAGGCTGGCCTTGAGCTCACTTTTGTATCCCAGGCTGGTCTTGAACTTGCACTGATCCTCCTGCCTCAGCCTCCCAAGTGCTGGGATTACAGGCATGCGCCACCATGCCCGGCTTTATCATTTATCTTGATTTGTATAATTAAAAGTAACATATCTACTGTGCACATTAGTTAGAATTTTAAAAATGAACATTTATTTAATATAACCAAATTAAAGCCCCAAATTACCTTCACTGTGTCATAAGCTCCAAAATAAGAGGCTCGGTACACAATGATGCCCTGAACTGAAACACCAAATCCTCGGTATAAACCAACAATTCCATCGGATTTTGCTATTTTTATAATACAGTCTCCTAAACCCTTGAATTGTCGCTCTTCTGGGCCTATAACAAAGTCATTAAAAACTATTAGCAACATATGGCAAACACCTTAATCAAAACTAAACAAACATTTTAAGAGATTTAAATAACCTAAAACTTTCACAGAGAAAAAAAGGCAAAAATCTACGTTTCTGCTCACATATATGTATGTAAAATTGGAAATTTTTATTAAAAAGCTATAAGACAAGGGGCCCGGCAGGATGGCTCAGTGGTCTAAAGTGCCTGCTTAGGAAACCTTAGGCGGCTGCAGGAACCACAGTTTGATCCTTGGCACCACATGCTGTGCCAGCCCTGCCCTCAGGGCAGGATGAGCCAGCCATAAAAATAAATAAATAAACAAACAAAAAGTTCTGAAACAAGAAATAAAATAAAATAAAAAATTCTTTAAAAAAAAGTTACAAGACAAAAGAGAAAAACAAACATTAACTGCTCCTTTCTATAGACCAGCAGAAATCAGCAGTACAATTATCCAAACCATCCTGCATATATACATTGAGCCATCTCTAAACAACTAATTTGAAGATAACAGTATGCATGCAATACAACAAATACTGTCAAATTTGTATTATTTTGTTCAGTGAAATTCTGTATAATTTCTAATGTTTTTCTATTATTTTGTATACTCTTTAAAAAATGTTCAGGATCTCAAGTACTATTTTAAAAGAAATTAACTGAAAAATCTCTTATAGAAACAGACCAATTGAGGGTCAGTGAGATGGCTTAGTGGTCTAAAGCGCCTGTAGAGGAAACTTAAGGCAAGCGCTGTAACTGCTCCTCAATCCCTGGCACCACATGCTGCGCACCCCCACCCCAGAGCAGGCTGAGCTAGCCATAACACAAATAAATGAGGTTTAAGAGAAATAAATAAAAAAATCTTAACAAAACAAAACAGACCAATTTAAGTAATCTGACTTAGAATAACTAAAGTTACTATAAATAGCCGTGCTTGGTGGCCCACACTTATAATCCTAGTACTGAGGAGGTGAAGCCAAGAGGATTGCCTTTCAAGTTGTGTTGGAGGCCAAACTGGGCTACCTAATGAGTACAAGGCCAACTTGAGCTTCATAGTGAGAGTCTATCTCAAAAACAACAAAAAATTACCAGAAGTTATTAGAAAATATTTAGGTGAGGCAAATGGAATCTCTAGGATGTAAGTCAATCCTCTAACCTAGAGAGACAAGAATATGTTACATGGAAAAATAACCTAGGAAATAAAATGAAACCGAAAAGCTCTGTGTTCATTCTATTAAAATGTGCCTTCCCTTTTCTCTTTTAAAGTAAAAGAAAAAAGTATACTTTAGGAGTAATGACTATTATTTATTTGAGAATAAAATTTGTGAGCTGTGTTTGGTAACACAAATATAGCATAATAATATAATAAACAACACATCATCAAAAACAAAAGGAAAAGTTAATATACCTAAAATTCCATACCTTTTCCAATATCAGCACCTAACCGGGTTCGGGCAAAATCTAGTGGATACACTACACACAATGATGTTGCCCCAGCAGCTCCACCAGAAGCCAGGTTTGCCAAAAACCATCTCCAGAACTGAAATATTAATTTAAAAAAATGACTTCATTAAACTATAGAGTTGTCTTAAAACATTTAGTGAACTAATTTTTATAGTACCAGTGAGATAGCTCAGTGGTCTAAAGCCCCTGCATAGGCAACTTGCACATGGCTTCTTCTAGACCATTCCCCTTTGTTGATTTTAATTTGAATTTATTTGTTATAACAAACCATGAGCATAAAGCTTTCCTGAGTTCTGTGAATTGTAGTGAATCATTAGACCTGAGGGTGGTCTCAGGGACTTCTGATGCAGAGAGGAATGAAGATTCCAAATCAAAGGATGTTCTAATTATGACAGCTATCTTGCTAAAAACACAGGAATGTTTTTGTCTTAAATCAAGACACTATTTGAGTACTTCACATACAATCTAACGAGAAAGCTATTAGGTAGGTATTATATATAGTCTTCAGATGATCACCAGGAATCAGTGAAATAAAGCAATTTTCAAAAACCCATAGAGCTAAATAAACAATGCCAAGACCCATGACTGATTCTTAGTATCTAAAGAATTTTCTTAGTTTCATTTATACCTTCAACAATGCAAAAGACAGTACATTCAATAAACATTTTTAGCAAAATAATATTGTAAAAAGCAAGGAGTATAAAAGAAAAATTAAAGGGCATAACAACAAAGCAATGTTCTACAAACAGCTGCTTTTTAAATATCTACTAAGATAATATTAGTTGGTTGGTAGTGATGGGTTTGATGGACAAGGAGTGGGAAGGAGAGAAAAAAGAGAAAGGGTGAAAGGGAAGAGATTTTGGGAGAGAGAGGAAGCCTTGGGGGGAGAATAATGTAAAAGGTGAAAGATTTACAGGATCTGAAGAGAAACGACATTATAAGAATAATGTAGTTAGTACAGCATACTGGGCACAACAAAAGATACAGAAATCAGGATAAGTGATATGTAATTTATTTGGTAGCAAAATTTGAAAGTAAGATTTTACACCCAAGAGACTATTACCTTGAAAAATAGAATGTAGTAATGCAAATTTCATTTCACTAAAAGTTTATTCAGTAAAAGACTTCCTAGAGCAGCGGTTCTCAACCTGTGGGTCATGACCGGAGCGGGGGTTGAACGACCAAAACACAGGGGTCGCTTAAAACCATTCCAAATCATAACTGTAGCAAAATTACAGTTTTGAAGTAGCCACCAAAATTATTTTTTGGTTTGGGGTCATCGCAACATGAGGAACTGTATTGTGGGGTCATGGCATTAGAAAGGTTGAGAACCACTGTCCTACAGGCAAAATATCTCCTAATTATTAAAATTGTATCAAAAGAGATTTAGGAACACTTGTAAAAAGTTAATGTTATTATTTTTAATATATTTCTATAACATAAATATAGTTTATTGTAATTTATCAATTATTAATATGCTGCTTTTTATTATCTTTACTATCATTTGAGCAATTCCTCTTCTCAACATTGTGAGTGTTCCAGATTAGTTCTAGAATATCCCTCAAAAGTCTTGTGGGTTGAAAGTGGGGTTTTTGGGAGGTTCTTGGGTCACAGAGACACTGTACTTCTCAGTGGATTGGGCCATTGAAGTGTTCATAGTTAAGTGTGCAGTTAGGATATGTAGCTTGGTTTTAAGAGGTATGTTACTGAGGGTATGCTTTCAGATAGTGTAACTCTCTGGCTCGTCATTCCTTTGTCTCTCTGCTTTCTGGTTGCCATGAGGTGAGCATTATCCCTCTGCTATGCCTTTCTACCATGTCATGTCAGCCAGCTAATCATGGACTAAACCCCTCAAACCATAAGCCAAATGAAACTTTTCATCCTTTAAGACATATTGAGTATTCTGTCCAAGTCATAGGAAGCTGACAGAACAGGTAAGACAAATATAACTATTTTTAAATGTTAGAGATGCTGGAATTACCTGTTTTTCTTTATTAACTCCAGACATGAAGAGTTGTTTGTATTTGTCTTTAAAGGCAAAGTTTAGAGCCTGTGTTGGAAAATAACGGATAACGTTTGCCAGATTGCCACGCCAAAAACTGAAGAAACCTACAAAAAAAACAAACAAACAAACAAACAAAAAAAAAACATATAACTACATAAACCCATATTGCATTGTTATTACAGGATTTTCAGTTGTAATATACTCAGCTATTTAAACTAAGACTTTATTTCAAGACTTCTAAGTTTTCTAAAATGTCTCTGTAAAAGAAAAAAGGTACTGTTAATTCTATGCAGTCTATTGTAATTCATTAATTTAAAAAAGCACTGAATACTTAAACATCCGTGGAAAACATTAATAGTTGAATAGTTTTTTCCTACACATAGGAAAGCAAAATTAAGACTTGACAGAAGCTAGTAAACTTTAGCCTCATTCTCAAACCTTCATGTACAACTGCATTCCCACACTGATTTCTAAACCTTGATGATGATAAGGCTGTTACAAGGGAGTTTGGTAGAAAGAGCAAATACACTCACTTGCTGATTTGTACATATACCTACGAGAATGAGAAAGGAATTTAAAAATCTTAAAGTATCCTTGTTTTTATATCATGGAATCTTTTTTTTTTTTTTTTCTTGTTTCAGAACCTTTGTTGTTTATTCACTCATTTTTATGTCCGGCTCAGCCCGCCCCAAGGGCAGGGCTGGAGCAGCATGTGGTGCCGGGGATCGAACTGCGGTCTCTGAAGCCGCCCAAGCTTTCCCAAGCAGGCGCTTTAGACCACTGAGCCAACCTGCCGGGCCCTGGAATCATTTTTTTTAAGGTGGAGAAGTTTAATTTGGCTCATGATATTCTGGAACCATTATGAATAGGGGGTGGAAATTTAGTCAGAAAAGGGATCTACTTCAATTCAAGCCAGTTTCTTGAAGCCTGAAAAGTACTAGAAAAACTAGGGTCAGAAATCTCTATTTTTCAAGGATTGAAAAGCTTCACAATGCAATTGTTATGTAATTGAAAGAAAGTTCAGAACTCTTCTTATAATCCAGAATGAAACACCTATTCACATCTGTTAAAATGGCTATTGCCAAAAATACAAAAGATAAAATATATTGGTGAGGATGTGGAGAAAAGAGAATTGTTACATAATGTTGGTGGGGATCTAAATCAGTAAGTCCCTCTGGAAATCAGTTTTGGATGTTCTTCAAAAAGCTAAAGTTGCAAAAATACACTGTAGTCTAGCAACCTCCCTCATGGGTATGTATCCAAAGGAACTGAAATCAATATACCAATGATATATCTGCATTCCCATGTTACCTGCAGTACAATATCCAAGATAAGAGATGAATCTATGTGGACCAACAGAAGAACAGACATGGAAAATCTTGTATGCATGTACAAGGAACATTATTCAGCCTTTCTAAAAAATCCTGTTAGCATCATTATGTGTGACTCTTATAAATGTTATGCTAAGTGAGACAGCTAGGTACAGAAAGACACTGCAGGATCATACAGTGGTAATTCATGAATGCAATTTGGTTTGCAAACAAAAGCAGCAAAATTTTATGCTTTCATACTATACATCAGGTCACAAACATGACTGTGACCATCTTTTTCCTTATAAACACAAATGTGGCCATATTTTCCAAAACCATGGAGCCAATTAAGTTCATGAACAAAGATGCCACTGTACTGTAGAAATAAAGAGTAGAATGATGGTTACCAGAAGCTGGGGGTGGGTAAAAAAGATGAACAATGAATGTCTTTGGAAGGTACAAGTCTCAATTATGCAGGATGATTAAGTTCTAGATATCTAACATACACCATGGTTATTATAGTTATACTTGGTCTACATATACTCAAAGTTTACTATAAAGTATATCTTTTTTTCTGTCTTTTTGACACAGGGTTTCAGTATGCAGTTCAGGCTGGCCTTGAGTTCACTTCTGTAGCCCAGGCTGGTCTTGAACTTGCACCAATCTTCCTGCCTCAGCCTCCCAAGTGCTAAAAATTGTAGGCATGTGCCACCATGCTTGGCCTAACTTGATCTTAAATGTTCTAACCACACACATATTTTAATTTTATGAGATAATGGATATGCTCATTACCTTGACTGCTATAATCGATAAACAATGCATATATATATATATATATATATATATATATATCAAAACACCCTGTAAACAGTAAATAAACACAATTTTTCAGTTGTCAAATTTCTTCATAAAGTTGGGAAAATTATTTTTGAGGTAATATTTAAAAAAATGATAATTTGCTAGAAATGGAGGAATGTCTCACTAAAGCAGGGAATCGATTAAATGACCTAATTTTCAAGGGAAAAAAAACTTTCAAAATTTACGGCAACTGAAAGAAATCTACTTTGAACTTAATTCTGGAAAAATACATTAAAACTTTAAATGGAAGTGATAATACTATTTTCAACTTACTATCCAATAATAGGAATACATGGAATATTTGGATACATAATCTAGATTGAAAGGCTCCAACATGTTTTATTGGTATCAATATTTAAAAAGATGAGCATGACTGCCATGTAATATATTTCTTTAAAAAACATTTACCTTTGAAACTATACTACCATGTATACTTGTAAAACACACCTGAGAGAGACAATTATTTTAAAATCTTTTGTTTGATATGTAGTACATAAAAGACACATACTGAAGTTTCAGACTGTAAGGGATGCACTGTGGTAGGGAGAGTGCACACGCAGTTGTCTTCCAGAGAGGCATGTTATCCAGCTCTACTTTGGCAATCTTTGTAGGGGTTCATGTTCCCAAGCAGATAATGCCAAAACCTTTATCCTTATGAATGAAAATTCCCGATTTACTGTATTTATCAGTTTTCTCATTTCCTCCTCAGTGATATCAGGGGCAAGACTGCCCACGAAGAGGTGGCTACATTTGGTAAATATCTTCTCTCCTGTTTTCCTAAAATTCTTCTGGTCAACAGTCAAACCTTCATTTTGGCTACCAGCCTATTGATTTGTTTGCAGGTATTGGTGGTGGTGGCAGCTGCTGCTGCTGCTGCTGCTGCTGCTGCTTCCTTGGAGTATGGTTCTGCTTCTTCAAGTTAAAGGTCTTATTGCTATGCATTTAAGACAGCAAAGTGCCTCTAGTCATAACTCTGACTTCACCAATACTAACAGTTTTCTCCGCACAGTAACAGCAATGCTCCAGAATAGCATTTATACATAACATGACAAAGTAATTCTCAGAATAAATGGAATCTGCTATCTTTCTTTCTTTCTTTTTGCCTCTGGCTGTGCTATTCTCTTTCTGTAATATTAGTATTATACTAAATTTGCTTGTATTGAATAAATCACAAAAATTTATGATTTGAGGATTTAATTAGAATCTGATAGTGTATAAAACTATTTAATTAAGTAAACATCCTTAGTGTAGAGAGAATAAGATAAAGAAGTTAGCGAACATATACTTGTATCTTCTGATATCTTATTTCACATTTCCTAAATAATAGAAGTCAATAAAAATAGTATATTCAAAATCAAGAAAAACTTGAGATGAATATGTGTCTTGATTTTCAAAAGTGACAGAGAAAGCAACTTCCAGAAAATATGACTACAGATTCTGACTAAAATTTAAAAAAAGGTCTAGCATGGTTACTCTCAACTTAACAGGCTCGAAGTTCTATAAACAATATTTTATTTCTTATGCTATCCAGAAACAAAACAGAGAATCATTAACCACATTGTCAATTTAAAAAATCAAGATAGTGCCTTCAACTCTCAACATAAAGAGAAATTAAAGGACTTTATAAGGTATTTTAATAAGTAAATCAGTAAGTTAGCACCATGTTGTAGACCAGTGGTTCTCAACCTTTCTAATGCCGTGACCCTGCAATACAGTTCTTCATGTTGTGGTGACCCCAAACCAAAAAATGATTTTGGTGGCTACTTCAAAACTGTAATTTTGCCAGTTATGATTTGGAATGGCTTTAGGCGACCCCTGTGTTTTGGTTGCTTGACCCCCACTGGGGTTGCAACCCACAGGTTGAGAACCACTGTTATAGACATAACAGTCATATACTGTATTTGCCTCTACTTATAATGAATCTGTTGTAATTAAGACACATTGAACTCAGAGGCTGACATAGGAGTATCACAAGTTCAAGCCTGGGCAACTCAGTAACCCTGTCTCAGAAAGAATGGGCTGGGTATATAGCGCCATGTAAAGACCCTGGGTTCAATCTCCTGCATAACACACACACACACACACACACACAGACACACACACACACACAGACACCCACCCACACACACACCCACACACACACACACACACACACACTTTTATTTTGACACTGACACTTTTAAATCAGGGCTTTCTGAGTAATAACTTTTTTTTTGCAGAACTGGGGATTGAATTCAGGTCCTTCTGCTTGCCAGGCAAGTGTTTATTCTACTGAGCTATATCCCCAACCCCAGAACATTTGAATATATTTACAAACAATGACTATAAATGAAATGACAACAAATATAGATGATATGACAGTTCAATGTGAAAAATAGTTTCTGACATAGTTTTCACAGTGATGAACAACTGTTATTAAAATTCTGAACAAAAAAGCATAATCATCCCCTTCTTGTAGTTTCAGTAGCAGAATCAGTGAATAAAACTATGTTTCTAATAGTTTGCATTTCTTTTTTTACTGCCGGCTCAGCCTGCCCTGGGGGTGGGGCTGGCACATATGGTCCCTGTAGTTCCCTAAGCTTACCTAAAGAGCACTTTAGACCACTAAGCCATCTCACCGGCCCCCCAATAGTTTGCATTTCTTTTTTTTAAAATTTTATTTATTTTTTGTCTTGTTTCAGAACCTTTGTTTATTCAGTCATTTTTATGGCCGGCTCAGCCTGCCCCGAGGGCACGGCTGGCGCAGCATGTGGTGCCAGGGATCGAACCATGGTCCCTGAATCCGCCCAAGCTTTCCCAAGCAGGCGCTTTAGACCACTGAGCCATCTCACCGTGCCCCTGCATTTCTATGTAACTTAAAATTAAGAGGTAAGACAAGGTGATCATATACAGGCTTTACTGACACTGGGGCTTCGATTCAGGGCCTCATGCATGCTAGGCAAATGCTCTGCTGCTGAGCAATAACCCTAGGCCTCCAATTGTTACCATATTTAGCTTTTCTCAGTATTTCTCATTTGTTATTTCATAGAAAAAAATAAAGGGCATTTCTATCCTATGTAAATTTAAAACAAAAAGCAAATTTTTGTCTTTCTCTTCTACTCAACAGTGCCACAATTCTTTCCCATAGCTAAATTTTACAAATTTTTCTGTGTTCTTTTGCTGCTTGTTGCCTGTCTACTCTTACTCCACTGCTTGCCCTTTCTTCTTCCCTTCATGACCATTTTTTTTTTTTTTTTTTTTTTTTGTGGTACTGGGGTTTGGATTCAAGATCTTACACTTAACCAGGCAGGCACTTGTGGCATGGAGCTATCTCCCCGGCTCCTCAAAATTTTTAAAAGAACAGTCTATATTTGCATTGCTGGTTCAGCTCTAACGAATTAATTTCAGTGCCATATATTGAACTTTGAAGTGTTTTACAATGTTTGTTATTTAGTAAAATAAAATGAAATAACAATTAAAAGAATAAAGAACCCTTACTGCTAATGTTTAGTGGGAGATACAAAAGTCATTCAGGCTATAAGACAAGTCTTCATTGTGTAAGACTGGACTATGCCTAGCAAGATGTGTGCAGCATTCCTGACACTTGCACTTCTCAATATTGCAACTCAGGGTTATAACCCTCTTTAAACATTGTCTTCCAAATTGCCTTTAGGTGGCAATGTTATCCTTGCTGTGAATTACAAACGCCACTGTAGGCTATACCAGGGTGTTTTTATAGCAAAGCCTTGTACATAAAATTAGAAAATATCTTAAAGTTCTGCTTATGACAATTTCATCTTAGAAGGCACAAAAAGCAGGAACCATACTAATATTTAGCACTGACTCAAGGTATGAGTTATATTGGCAATTTCCATTTATTTATTTATTTTATTTATTTTTTTTTTTTCAGGACTGGGGTTCAAACTCACAACCTTGCACTTGCCCAGCAGGCACTTGTGCCTTGGAGCTATCTCCCCAGCCCCGGCAATTTTCATTTAAATAGTTTAAAAAATGTCAAAATAAATACGTCACTGGTCACTACAATGCGACTGAATATTTTACTTGATCTGCCTAAATAATTAAAGCATCACAGCTAACAATAAAAAGGTCTTAATTCTCTGAAGCATCTTAGAATAAATACAGGCCAAGGAAGATGAGTAAAAGTCTTGGGACATTTAGTATATGAATTTAGCTCCCACATGGGGATTCTAAAAGTACTGTG
>PVJA010033693.1:0-23137 GCA_004027025.1 Myocastor coypus | reverse complement strand
AAAAAAGGAAAAGAATATACTTCTCTTTGGATTAAGAGGAAGCAGATACATACACAGTCAAATGTTCTGCAATTGCAGTGAGCCACCAGTGAAGCTTGTAATGTTGGAGGCTATTGAATGTAAGCCTCTTAAAGCTCATCTCACCAATCTAGCTCTGCGTTTCATGCATTGTAATTAAGCATTTTTTTTTCTTGCTGGTTCTGCCTTGTCTTTATTTCTCTTTAAGATTATTTTAATTGGCACATGTGTACGTATCTTGGGCAGCTGCCTGCATTAGGACAAGAAGCCTGACACCTGCAACTTCAGGGAGGAGAGGTTATTTCAGTTCAGGACTTCAGGTTGCGGTCAGCAGGTTACAAAGCCAAAACAGCCTGGTAGAGACAGGTAGGGGAAATGTGCTGAGTCCACGGCACCCAGGAAACAGAAGGGAGGACCAGGGACAGGAATACCCCTGCACCCTTCCAGCTCACACCTCTGGTGCCCCACCAACAACCAGGCCCCACTTCTTAACATCACACTCAGATATCAGTGATGGAACCACTGAAATTAGTACTGCCAGGATCAGTCACCTCCAAAACCCTCGAGACATTTAGGGACATTTAGATCTAAAGGTAACACACTGTGATAGCACAGCATGTGTATTCAATGTGTGATGATCAAATCACAGTAATGAGCATGGAACTGTCCTCAAGCATTTGTCATTTCCACGTGTTGGGAACCTTTGTACCCTTCTCCTATCTTGCAATATATACTCTGCTACTGAATATAGCAGTTACCCTACTGTGCTCTAGAACACTGAAACGTGTTTTTTTAATCTGTATTTTGGTATGTATTGTCTAACTTCTATTACCCCTCTTCTATGTCTTGTATCCTCTACTGACTATTATTCTATTCTCCACTTCAAGGAAAACTACTTTTTTTTTTAGCTTTTACAAATGAGTGAGGACCCTCAATGTTTTTCTTTCTATGCCTAATTTATTTCCTTTAACATGACATCTTTCAGTTGTATCTACACTGCAATGAAAGACAAGATTTAGTCTTTTTATCACTAAATAATATCTTGTTGTGTAATTCTACCATCTTCATGCACAAGTCATCACCTCAATTCATCGCACATCTTCTCCGCCATGACCAGTGCTGTAGCAGATGTGGAAGGAGAGCTACTTCTTTGATACATTAATTTTATTTCCTGTAGATATATGCACAGTAGTGTGATAGCTGGATCATGTGATAGTTGCACTTCCAGAGGCTAGAAGAACTTCCATATTGTTTTCCATATTGGCTGAGGAAGAGAAAAAGTTCTGCCACGAGGGCGGGGGTGGCACTGGGAAGGAGCTGCCAGTCTGAAAGAACATCAAAGCTTAAGAAGGGGAGTGATCCCCAAAATAAACCTTATTTCAGGCTTGGTGCAAGCTCAACTTATACTCTCCTCACCGTATGGCTCAGCACACTCTCCACCAGCCTCTCCTTTCCAGCTCTCTTCTTGAGATTCTCTGTCCCACAAGGGGGGGGGGTGTTGCTGTTAGATCTGGTTTGCTGATAGCTCCCCAGACAGCCTGCTTCCACCTCTGCCTCTGCCTCTGTTGTCCTAGATGTGTGTAGAGTGAGAGATGCTTTTTCAGGTTGGGGAAAGCTCTGCCGGGCACTGTAGTCTCCTCTTGGGCTGCAGAGTACCTGCTTTGAGCCTCTAGGGAAGAGCACTGAAAGGCAAACCGAGTTAGAAGTCTTAGGAAGAAGTCAGGCAAACTACTGTTGGGAAAATCCTGCCCACTCCCTGCTCTTGAATATAAATTTCTTCGAGAGAGAGAAGCATGCTCTTTTTTTTTTCCGCATTATTCCTGACCACTTGCAAGCTACAGGGCAGAGTTGAGTATTTGCAAAGAGACCATTTGGCCCCCCAAACCTAAGACATTTACTAGGAAGCCCTTCACCAAAGAGGTCTTGTTGTAATGTAGATGTGGAGTTGTCACCCCCTGACCTGACATATGTTTAAGAGCCCTCTTTTCCTGAACAGACTATTCTTCAACCCCAGAAAACTTTAGATGATCACTGTAAATTATTCGTTGAGGACTGAATTCACAAAGGTGGATAAGAAGTAAAGAACAACATAGAAAGGTGAAGAATAGTCCCTGACAACAGTTCTCCCTGCTGGCGTGTCATCAAGATCCCTGCCTTTTGCCTTTAGTCTATGCTTTCAGTGGCAGCTGCCAACGATAGTGGATGCAGCTGAGTCCTCGTCTCAAATCCTAGAAAATAGAGAGAACTCAATATGTACAAATCTGCTAGACTTCTTTATAAAAATATGGTTTGACCTATGGTCAATAGAAAGAGTAATACAAGAAAAAGCAAGTTCACATTAATGGCTTTTACTTCACTCTAGAAACTACTAAAAAACACTAATTTTCCTGTACAGGTGCTGAGCTGATTAATTTTATTTCTCTCCCAAAAGATTAACATTTTACCCACAGGTGACCTCAGAACAGAGTTGAGTTGTTGTTCTGGAAGCAGGGGACACATTTCTGACTGTGGCACAAAGGGGCAGTAAGGTGCGAAGTTTTGATAGCTATTCCAGAGTGCTAATACCTTGCTGCAGCCTGAGACAGAAAAAGATATTTTCTGGTGATGAGATGGTTAAGGTGGGGGTGGGGGTCATGGATAGTACAACGGAAGGAGCAGAATTCTAGCCAATGGGGGTTGAGGTACCTGGTGGTCCCTAGGGTGGAATCCGCATGTCTTCTGCTTCCTGCTCATCAGTTATACTTGAGACTCATTTCTGCTGTGACATCTTCAAGAAATTCTTAGATCAAGTTTTTCTTTTTTGGATTTGATGCTGCTATAAAAGCAGAAAAGGACAAAGGGCTGTGTCCTTCATAGCCTTGCAAATGAGAAAGCCCCTCGGGAAGCCTGGACGGACACAGCCTGGTGAGCCAGTCTGTGATTTCGGTTATGTGTATTCACTTCTCTCCACATTCAGGTCGCATAGCTCCAGTGCTCTTGGGGTGACTATTCTGCTTAAAAATAAGAGCTTCTGCCCTGAAATGACTCAACTTTGAAAATGATCCCTGTGAATGCCTTGTTGTTTCCTAAATATTCTTGAGCTTGGAATCAATCAGTTGTAGATTTAGAGCTCAACCATTTGGAGTTGTTTGGAGTTTTTCCTCTATATCTGCTGTTAAAATGGAAATCTCACAGATGAGAATAGATTCACACTCATGTGTCCTCAGGAAATAGTTTAGGTTAGGAATTGTTCCTTTGCTAATGCTATAACACAATATCTGAGGCTGGGTCTTATTAAAGAAGAGTTTTAGCAAGCTCATAGTTTTAGAGGGTAAAAGTATAAGACCAGATGGGACCATCTATTTGGCTTCGGCAAGGGACCCCTTGACTGCGTCCCAACATGTAGATGGCATGTGGTAGGCATGTGTGCAAGAAGGAGGGAACACACCACTAAGAGGCAGAAAGCCAGAGGAGGAACAGTTGTGTTCCCTGACAGCTCTTTTTCCCCTTCCCACAGTACTGAGGATGGAATACAGTTTCCTATCACTGAGCTAATTCTTCAGTCCTTTTAATTTATCTATGTTATTTTGAGGCAGAGTCTGCTGTAAATCAGAGAAGACTCATTTTTGATTCCCCTACGTCAACCTCCCCCAGACACAACTCACTCATATTGAAGGGAACTCAGTCCCTAGGCCAGCATAATCCCCTCTGATAGCCAGGACCCTAAGCACTCTGGCCCTAACGCCCCTCTGAGATGTTCTGCGACCTCTCAACCCCTCCCAATTGGGACCAAGACACATGAATCCTGGGGTGACAATTCCACATCTAAATTACAACATGACTTCTTGGGTGAGGGGTTTCAGAGTAAATGTCTTAGGTTTGGGAGCCAAACAGTCTCTTTTGCAAATATCCAACTCTGCCCTGTAGCCTGCAAGTGGTCAAGAACAATGTGTCAAAAGACAAGCATGCCCGTCTTTCAGAGGTCTTTATTTTCAAAAGCAGGGAGCAGGCAGGATTTGCCCAACAGTCGTTTTCAGAGCACTGCCCCATGGGCCTCTAAATTATGCATGCTCCTTAAGGTTTTCCTGCTACCTATGACCCCTACCTGAGATTTGTGAAAGTTCCCAAGTTTTAATAAACTGCCTGACTATTGGTGTGATCTTTAAAAATCATAATATGAAAATATATTTTTCAATATTTTACCATTTAGATGATAAAATAGATTTTATAGATTTAAAAGACTACATTAAATGTTACCTGGCTACATTAGAATTCTTTCTTAGCACATAAACATACATTCATGTCTTTATAAATTGTGCATGTGTTCCATTTTTCTATTTTGTGATTTATACTCAGTACTTCTTTGTAGAACCATTGTTATGTATTGATGTACTATGCCTGCTTATTTTAAAAAAGGATATGCTGCATTTTATTATATTTATAAATGTGGACTGCTAACATTTCTATTTTCAAATTTTTGGATTTTATTTCATTTTTTCCCATCAACTAAATAGGGCTACTGTAAAAATCTGTGTAACATACCAAATTGTTAAAAGTCCATTTTTATTTTATTTTATTTTTATATTTTAGGGAAGGGTCTACAGGGTGTTCAGGGCCTCACTACTAGATCAGACTCATAGTGATCCACCTGTTTACAGCCTCCTATGAGCTAGGATTACAGGTGCACACCACCACGCCCATTCTTATTTGCCATCTCAGGGCACCCCAGGGATGAGGCCAGCATGGCAGGCCCAGGGATCAAATATCTGGCCCCTGTGCCTGCTTGCAGGCACTTTAATCTACTGAGCTATTTGACTGCCCCTAAAAATCCAAATTTAAAAAGCTATCTTATTTCTGTTAACTCAGTGAGTTACTGTGTTTGAAACACAGCAGTACTAAATGCAAATGAGGATGATGATGAAGATGAAGATGAGGATGAGGATGAGGATGAGGATGAGGATGATTTTGTTTATTTTCAGTACCGAGGATCAAGACTCAAGACCTTGTACTTGCAAGGCAGGTGCTTAAGCCACTGAACTACATCACCAGCCCTCAAATAATTATTTTTTAAATGTGGTTGCATTATAAGATCATTAAATTGGATCACCATTATTTTGAATGAGTTGTCATAAAAACATCTAATACAATTTCAGTGAGGGTTTTTTTTTTTTTTTTTTTTTTTTTTCAGTTTTGGAGATTGAACCCAAGGCCTTTGCACTGAGCAATATCTCCAGGGCTTTTACATTTCTTTTCGTTTTTAATTTTGAGACAGAGTTTTACTAAACCACTAAGGTGCCCAGGCTGGATTCAAACTTTCAATCCTCCAGCTTTAGCCTCCTGGAGGCCCAGTATTACAGATCTATATGAGCACATCTGACCCTGCAATGTCCTCTGATCTATATTTTTTCTGTAGTTCTCTACAAGTAGCAGACATCACATATTCTTTCCTGTATTTAATGAAGCAGCTCACTATTATTATACAAATTTGGCTTGCTAATAACATAAGTACTTCAACCTGTGTTTAACTACTGCATGTTAGTGTTCTAAGTCAGACAGGGCTGCACACAGCCAATATCCTCTTAACCCCAAGATTCTGTCATGGTCAGGCTTAATATTTTATTTTTCCCAACAGGGAAAGTTTGAATCCAATGTCTTATTAAATTCTGGTAGAAACACCCTTCTGCTGCCTCAGAGTTTGGGGCTCTGTTGGTATATCTCAGGCCCGCGGAGATGCCTGCCTTCTGGAGCTGTGGAATGCTGAGGCCTAACTGGTTGCACATTGTGAAGAACAGTTTGTAGATGCTCCTTCATGCGCAGGATAACTCTTGTCTATTCATGGCATCTCAGAAACATGAACTATTTAATGGGAACAATTTCAACAACTGGGCACCTTCACATGTACCTGTCCATAACTGTTGGTATGCCCTTTAGCCTCTTTAAGGAAGAGATGTATTTATAACAAAAAGGTACATAGTCTCAATCAGTGTCTCTCAAACTATTATCAGTAAAGAATCCCTTTTCTTTTTCTTTTAAGAATGTCATCAACTAATACTTTACTTTCACAAAATACAACGTTTTAGTTACTTTTCTCTTGTTGGGACAACAGTCACAAGTAAAAGGTAGAAAAGATTATTTTGATGTAGAGTGTGTAGAGATTTCAGTCTGCGGTTGGCAGGCTCCAAGGCTGAGTGGCATGACATAGCACAGGTGTATTGCAGAGGAGAAATAGCCCACGGAAAGGCACTACTGACACCCAGAATGGGCCTTCTCATTATCCACACCTAGAATAATGCTAAGCCAAGAAACTGACTAATTTAGTACTATACACCTTTAGTATTACACACCCTAGTTCAAGCCAGCTCTGAAAAGTCCCACTTGTGAGTAGATGAAGCTTTAGGGGGACATCTAGATAAAAGCCATAATATAAAATAAAAATAATTACCAGAAAAATAGATGAAGGGTGAGCCAAATAGCTCACTGGATTGAAGTGCCTGCTTAGGCAGAGGCAGAGGCTGAGATCCGATCCCTGAACTGCCCACTGGGCCTGCCCCCAGGGCATGCTAAGAAAGTGATGGAGACTAGGTGTCGTGGCATGCTCCTATAATCCCAGCTCTTGGGAGGCTAAACACAGGCAGATCACTAGGCGTTTGATCTACATAGTGAAACCCTGCAGTACTAAAATACAGAAAAAAAAAAAGATGAAACAGATTTGATGATAAAAATAAATAACAGAACATCCATTGCTAATTAGCTATTCTTGCTTTGAAATCTGTAACATATGCATTGTTGTATGTTATCCTGCTTCTGTCTTTGTTTCTGCTATTTGTTTTTACTATTCAAAATGAAATAAAAAAATTTCTAAACAGCAAGAAATAAAAAATAAAAATAGATGGCATCAAGATCTAAACTCTTAATGTAATAGTGGTGTTTTAATTTATTTTGAGTGTATCAGGTAGTGAACCAAAAGGAATGGATACTACAATTGATTTTAATGAAAATCCAAGATAAGATCTTTTATTTCTCAAATTAACATGAACATAATGATGTTTCTGTTAGATATTGTACTAAATTAGCAGTAAATTAGTATCATTAGAAAAATCATAGCTTAAGTACCTTTGCAAAAACTGTCATATTTTTCATGGAAACTGCATTTTCATGAATAACAGAGCCTTCACCCAGCTCTTGGTGGGCAAACTGTGGCCCTAACTTTGGATAGCAACTACTTCAAGGGCCTGGGCTTTAGTCTGTAGTATCTTTGTGACTTGAGACAACTTATTTCTTAGATTTTGCTTTTTAATTTATAAGGTATGTATAATGATAAAATCAAATAAGCTTACTCTTCAGATGAAGTCTGACCATGTGCCTAAGTGCTCAGGCTAGTGTTTGTCCTGGTATGTGCTAAGAAGTGATTGCCCACATTTGTGATAAGTTATTTGTCATGGCAGAGAAGATTCAAGGGAGTTCAGTAATGAGCATACAAAGCAGCTAGCCACCTTTGGTTCTAGGGGACCATCTATAATACAGTTAGAGATGTATCACACACCTGCAGAGCAGGTCACAGACATGAGCAGAAGAGTCCAGCAAGGCAGCCTGATACAATTGTCAGTAGTAATGATAGCACAGATGAAATACTTTGCATGATATTAAAAAATTCTCTAAAGTATCTAGGAATCAAGATAGCAGAGGATACACAAAATTTTATGGATAAATGTTAAAACTTCAAAAACTAGAAAGACTTAATGAATGGCATTGCTTACATTGGATCACAGTATATTCCAATATGAACATAAGCAGAAGGTTCTTAGAAACTTGCCAAGCTGATTCCAAAATGAATGTGGAAGCATTAAGTTCTCAAATAGCTGAATCATTTACTTAAACACACACACACACACACACACACACACACACACACGCAGAGCTGAAAACTGACCGTATCAAACCGTGGTACGTACCAGCACAGCAGCATAGTAATGAAATATGTAAGACATAAAAATATGCAGAATAGGACATCATGTAAGGAAACTTGGTATGTGATGGAGGTGGAGAATAGATAACATGCTTAGATGTTTGGAGGAAAGTTGCCTCAGTCAACTGGGAAATAAACATCTAGATTCCTACTTCATACAATTCAGACTTCCAATAGCTTATGGACTTACATTTAAACAAAATATGACCTTCAAGTGAAAAATATTTTAAGTAAGGAATTATCAATACACAGAGTAAGATAACAAAAATTTTAGGGTCTGACCACATAAATACTAAAGAGTTTTATTCAACAGGGACATAACAAATAGATATACTAGGAGGTGTGTATAAGCTAAGAGAAGATGTTAGTAAAGCTTAAAACCAACGATTAATGCTACTATTAAAAAAAAAAAAACTCCTAATAGTTATTGGGGGAAAACATAAAAATAGTTAATGACCATGAACTCAATACATGTAGGACAAACCTGTTCGACTGAAGTTAAAGAGATTTTTCAACCTCACCCATAACAAGAACCTCAACAATTAAGGCAACTGTATCACATTATTTAGTACTCCTTCATTTGATAAAATGAAAACATTAGACCACTCTACATTTCCCAGAAGTTGAAGGAAGCAGGAGACCACATGCACTGCTGAGAAGTGAGCACAGGTACCAGCTTCCTGAGCAGTCACCTGGCAGCTTTAGCGAGTAATGTCTCTGACCCCTACGATGTAAAAGTCTCTTTCCTGGAAGCCAGAATCTCAACAGGCCATGAGGCATCGCAGAGAAAAACAACAGCGAGAGGTTTCTGGTCAGCAGATAGAGTAACACTCAGCCATCAGGTGGGGTAAACTAGAGGACACAGAGTTAAGGAAAAGCAAGAAATAGAGTAAGACGCTAGTTGTGCACACCAGGAAGACCACATATACACAGCTGTCACTTCTTATGGGTGCATACACATGAAAACATCAAACATCTTAGGAGAAGCGCTTCCTAAATGGTAAGGAATGGTCATAGGAAATGAGATATGCAGAGAAAACATAAATATGACAAGAAAGGGCCGTCACAGGATCACATAGGTGGAGGAGGGTGACATGAATGGAGACGAGAGAATGATCAAACTGAATCTCTACACCTAAAATCCAAGAAGTTTAAAAAAAATCCACACAAATGGAATAGACCCTGAGGCACCCTTAGCTCTGTGAAAGACTTTCTGAAGCACATGGGAAAAGATGTGCCTCATAAAACAGAAATCAGAGGAAGACCGTCCTTAAGTCCGTGCACTGCAATTCTCCCTACTCTGTTCTTCCATCTCTTGAGGCTGTTTCCAGTTTTGCAATCCTGGCGATATTTAGCCAAGTGGGGAGAAGCATGCATGGTTTCTCTCTGCTAGGCTGAGGGTGACAGATTCCCTGGCTGGGGTCTCCTAGAAACGCTTGATTGTGTGCTTGCATGAGCAGTATTTTCCATGTTTCTGCTCGACATGCTGGCAATCACAAGTCGTTAGCATGGCTGTCGTCCAGGGAGTCTGAAGCCAGAGCTCTGCTCCAGGCGAGTGTCCAGAAGAGTGATTTGGATGCCCCGAATTTTAAGGAGGACCTGAAGGCTACTCAGACTGCCCATTCAGCCTTCACAAGTCCAAGAGACCAACAAGCTGAAAATCCTGGGCTAATTTGGATCAAGGACACACAGATGCTTCATAATGTTTCAAGAGTAAGAGATCAGCATTACCCAGGACAGGGGTCTAGATTAGAACAGGAAAATTTTATATTTATGTTTTTGATCTTGTGTGCCACTTCCAACTGAATGTGAATATAAGTTGAGTAGAACTTTCCCTGCGAGGGCTGCCCTTCTGAAGTCTGAAGCTGTGTTCTTTTTGTCAGTGTGGAGAAATCTACTCCTCTAGCAAAAAAAAGCAGGTACCTTCACGAAGTGCTAAAGGGTATCAGCTGTCCCTCTAATCTCAAGTCAAATGGCTTCTAGTAGGTTGAGAGTCCCATTTTTCCACAAATAATAAAAAGGAAACCTACTATCTTAAGTTTCTCTAGTGATAAAAGCTGCCTATAAATAGAATCTCATTCAATAATTTTAATAAAACTGCTATGTAGTTCATTCCAAAAGGAAGAACGGCCTCAGAGAGGCGATCTCCCTTATCCAAGGAGAAGTAGATAGGACACCACAGGAGAGGCAGGTCAGATCTATGGGGGCCATGTAAAGTCTACACCATCTCAATATTTCCCCAGACATCTTTTAAGATTGCAAACATAGTTTACGCAAAAGACTGGCAGCTAGTCTTCCTCAAAAAAATGTCTTCCTCATTCTGGGAGGTGGAGATCCGAGGACCACAAGTTCAAGGCTGATCTAGGCAACTTAGCAACTTAATTAGATCCTGGCTCATGAATG
Organism: Myocastor coypus; assembly: GCA_004027025.1. Classification (NCBI taxonomy): domain Eukaryota; kingdom Metazoa; phylum Chordata; class Mammalia; order Rodentia; family Myocastoridae; genus Myocastor; species Myocastor coypus. Next base: position 12,771 of record PVJA010033693.1, on the reverse strand, counting down.
AATGGATAAGTAAATAAGAGGAGGAACAAAAGGCTGGGAATATATAGCTCTATGTAAAGGTGCTAGGTCAATTCCATTTCCAAAACATAGAAAACTTCAGTGTTATGAGGCAGCTCATGGTAGGCAGGTATAACCTCAAAAGTAGCACCTGAAAGAATGAAACTCTAAGCTTGGGGTCATTTACCCACTAGGGAGACTCAAACAGCATGAAGCAAACTAGACAAGCTCTGCCAAAATAGGTCCCGTCCCCTCTGACTTCCCTTCAACAGGTAGTGGGATTTTAGGGGGAAGCCTGGGAAGCAGAGATGATGACGGCAACAATATTCAATTAAAAGCACTGTGGAAGGGAGATGAGTCTCCTCATGCAACAAGTCTACTTTCCCAACCTCTCCGAAGGAAGGCCAGGCTGTTTCCATGCCACCCAGGAAGGGCTGGCAGTGCCCATATGGTCTGAGTATTCATTCTTTCTCACCATCCCAAATCCACCTGAAGACTCTGCTGACACAGGACCTACTGCTCGTCATCATTGTGAATTACATGAACAGGTCCCAGACCTGAGGCCATCTCTGAGACATTCTTTTTCATGAGTCTCTGTCCACTCTGGGCTGCTACAGCAGAATTCCCATGCTGCCTCCTTTAGAATGAGCATAATGTGGTGCTTGGCTCTCAAGGCCAGCAAGCTAAGACCAAGGGTCTACATCTGGACATCTGGGAAAGGCCTTCTTGCTCCATCACAGTAAGGGCAAAGGTATTGTGTGTTGGAGGGCTGAATTTACCCTTTTATCAAGAACCCATTGGATGACAACAGCATTAACCCATCCATAAGGCTCTAACTATCTGTAGGGCCCTGCCTCTCAACAGTGTTATACTGGGTACCAAGTTTGCCACACAGAGACACTAGAGGACATATTCAAACTATAGCATCAGACACCTTGCTCAAACAGCTCAGGCTGTGCAGGGAGGTTTTCTTCATGATCATAGAAAGCAGCACGTCACCACAGAGAGCTCAGCAATTGGGAACTCTCCAGGCATTGGTTAAGGCTCAGGACTCTGCAATCCTCATAGGTCGTTCAGGATTTTGGTACTGGCACACTGACAGGCTGTCCTACGTCACACTGGGCTGGTTCTTCAAGACTCCAAGACTCCAGGCATCAAGTTAATCTTAGATAAAATTAGAAAATTGAGGCTTGACTTTTTAAAATACAAAATGGTAAAAAAAAATTAGAAATGATACAGAATTTCATTAAACAAAGTAATGGGAATTCGACAGTGGTTGTTGTACTGCATAGTGCTATCTTCAAATTAGTTGTTTAGGTTATCAGATATAAACCTGCAAAACTGATTTAAAAAGTTACAAGCAATTAAAAAGCATGAAAAAAGAATCAACTGTTCTTTTCATTTTTATTTTAATTAATTAATTAATTATTTATTTATTTATTTATTTATTTAGACACAGGGTCTCACTATGCAGTTGAGGCTGGCCTTGAGTTCACTCTGTAGCCCAGGTTGGTCTCAAACTTGCACTGATCCTCTTGCCTCAGCCTCCCAAGTGCTGGGATTACAGGCATGCACCACCATGTTTGGCTCAACTGCTCTTTTTAATAGTCAGCAGTAACCAGCAGTACAATTATCCAAGTTATCTGCCCATACACATAAATATATCTTTCTCCCTTCTTTCTTTTGTCATGCCAGTTTTTCCTTCCCATTGAACAGACACTTTCCTGTTCACAGTATCTATTGTACCTCTCAGATTTTATTTTCTCTTTCTGGTTCTTAAGCTAGTGACACAATATGATGCTGTCACATCAGAATCTGATTTATTCCACTTAGCAGTACAGTCTCTAGCTACATGCATTAGCCTCTAAAAGTCTCAATTTTTTAAAAAATTCATTATATGTTCTAGATATAAGTTCTTTGTCTGAAAGACAGGTCTAATTTTTTCCCAATTTGTGGATTTTCTTTCAATGTGTTGGTGATTTTTTTTGGCATGCAGAATCTTTTCAAAAAGATGAAATTCCAGTTGTCGATTCTTTGAGATATTTCCCATGTAGTTTTGTTTTTGTTCATAATCTCTCTGTCTACCTCTATCTCTTTAAGATTTCTGCCTGTTTTCTCCTCCAGAGGATTTAGCGATTCAGTTTGTTTGTTTGTTTAGTACAGTGGTCTTGCTACAAAGCTCAGATTCATAGTGATCCTTCTATTTCAGTCCCCTAGCACTGGAACTACAGGTGTGGGCCTCCACACTCAGTTTCAGTGGCCAGCTGGGCATGGGGCCAATAAGGCATGTGGTACCAGGGATTGAATTCTGGTCCCTCCACTCATCAGGAAGGCAATTAGGCCATCAAGCTATCTCCCAAGTCCCCTGTATTTTAGTTTTAATATTTAAATCTTTGATCTATGTGAACTTTAGTTTTGCTTACACTGATAGACATGGAACTAATTTTAGCCTTTTACATGAGGAAAAGTCTTGACATTTGTTAAGTGACTTTTGCACTGTATCCCTTCATATCTCACCACCATGAAGCTGGCTAAGCTTATTTATTTATTTATTTATTTATTTATTTATTTATTTATTTATTTTTATGAATCTATACAGGGTCTCACTACACAGCGAAGGCTCTAGTGATCCTCCTTTCTCAGCCTCCCTAGTGCTGGGATTATAAACTTGTGCCACCAGGCCTGGTCTTGTTGGCTGTCTCAGCGTGCCTGAGGGCAGGGCGAGTGAGGCATATGGTGGGTGGGGGTAGAATCTAGGTCCTTGAACTTGTCTTAGCAAGTGCTTAGACCACTGAGCTATCTCCTCTAAGGAGACAGCTCAGTGTCTAACCACCTGCCTTGTAAGCACAAGGACCCAAGCTCGGTCCAGTACCATATCCAAGCTTTGGATGCGGTGTTACACACCTGTAATCCCAGTGCTGTGGAAGCCGAAGCAGGAAGATCATTGAGAGTGGGAACTGCACAGGGAGACCCTGTATCAAATAAAAAATTTTGAAAAAGTTTTTTAGAAAGAAAATGTTTTTATCATCTTTTTAAGGTTTTATGAAAAAGATAAAATGAGGCAATTTATCAAAACTCTTAATACAGTACCTCAAACTCAAGAGCTTGTTTTATTAATAATATTTTGACATAGAATTTTTTTCCTGCACATTATTATTCCACAATATGAAACACAGAGTTTTGCAGATAATATAGACCAAACCTAATTTTCATAGGAAAGATTAATATTTTAAAAAATAATTCATCTGGGGATGTAGCTCAACAGCATGATGCCTGCCTGGCAAGCACAAGGTCCTGAGTTCAATTTCTGGTACCTAAATAAGTAAATTCTGCCAGGTGATAAAAGAGCTGACAAGCACTGTAAATCTGCACGAGTTCTGTCTAAACGCTACACCTTGCTGTCCTTATTCTAGTTAGAGGCAGTGTTCTGGAGCAGAAGCAGCGGGCCTGAGTACAAAGTAGTTCTCGGGGTTTGTACTCACGATGTATTACCTCCTCTTTTAAAAACTGAAATGTATTTATCTTTAGAACACGTCTTGCTGGTGGAGCCCAAGTTCCAGCAACCATGTCAGAAGAGAGGCGCCATGGAAACCCAATCCACATTGAGCTCTTTGCATCCTCAAGAGGTACCAAAAGCAGGAGAGAGAGAGGCTCGCTCCTTCCTGCTGCTCCCGACAGGCCGCCCAGTCTGCAGCCCAGGTCCTGGAAGGAGCAGCCCCTGAGACTTTGAGTGAAGGTTCCATCCTCCATTCTTCTGTTTTTCAAAAGCAAAAGATCTGAAGAGAAACCAGAGTACGAGTCTTCTGTTTTTAGTATTCTGAGAAAAAATTCATTTAGGTGTAAGATAAACAGAAGACGTTGTGATTTCTTTTCCCATAGGTGTTAATTATCAGTGGAAAAGTAGTAAAAAGAAATGTGCATTGGATTTAATGTTCAATTGGTTACATGCACAGCTGGGAACTGCAGAATAACCACGATAGATGTAATTGTTTATATATCTCTAGCTAGTTCTGGGATGTTATATTTGGCACTAAATATTAAGAATGAAAAGGCTTCTAACTATCTGAATGATGATAGTTATGGAGTTGCAGCATGGTAGTTCCACACAGCACTAATTTTTGATACTTGGACTTGAACCCAGAGCATTGTGCTTGCGAGATAGGCACTGTGCCACTGAACTATAGCCCTGACCCCACACTGCACTGTATGCGCAAGCAGTTTTTATTGACATCACATTACTGAGTCTCCTTTGTTATTTTCCTGTTTTCACAGATGAAGAAAGCCAGATGAGGACATGGGTGTGTGGTAAATTAAATCACTGCTTGGGGCTATACAGCCAGTGTATTTATTATCCTTTGCAGTGTGACTAACTTCCCTGAAACTTATCAGCTTAGAAGAAAAAAAAAATATATTTGTTATCTCATGACTTTTTTTTTTTTTTTTTTGTCTTTTTGAGTCAGGGTCTTGATATGCAGTTCAGGCTGACCTTGAGCTCACTTGTGTAGCCCAGGCTGGTCTCAAACTCACTTCAATCCCCCTGCCTCAGCCTCCCAAGTGTTGGGATTACAAGCATGCAACACCACGCGTGGCCTGATTATCTCACAACTTCTGTAAGTCAAGAATCAGGACACTGCTCAGCAAGGTGTCTCTGGCTCAGGTCCCTTGTGAGGTTACAGCCAGGCCACTGGAGCAGGCCTGTTTCCAAGGGCACTGACAGTGCTCACAGAATCTGTGCCATGGAAGCAATCAGACTAGGGGTCCAGTTCCTTGCTGGTTGTGGGACAAAGGCCTCCCCCCCATTCTTTTGTGGGCAGCCCACAATCTGGTGGGTGACTTCCACCAAAGTGGCCATCTAGACACCTTCCCATCACTGTACACTGAACGCCCACTCCCTAAAGGAGCAAAGGGTTACTTTGGCTCACAGCTCAGAGTAGGCTAGTTCCAAGGCAAGAAGGGCACATAGAGAACAAAGCTGCTTACAGCGGGGCGGCTGAGAAAAAGAGAGCAGGGGAGGGCCAGGGGTGAGATAGGCCCTTCCTGGTCACCTCTTAGGTGAGCCACCTCTTCCAGCCAAACCATGTCCAACATCACACTTGGCCATGGCGTTCCATGATTGAATGACCTTTTAAGAGACTGGCTTTTAGGGGAACATTCTAGATCTAAACCATTACAGTGAATGACACACTCGCACACATACACGGAGACCTCAATACAGAGCCACTCTTGCAGCCGACATATCCTCACTTCTGCTGTGCTCACTTCATTAGGAACAGGTCATTAATGAATCCTCATTGATGTCCTTCATGAGCACAGGACACAGATCACAGTTTGTACCACCCCACCCCCAATCAGCAAGAGACGAGGAAAGGACTCCACCTGAGCTTAGGGCCCTTTCTCATGCACTGTGCTTCTGCAGCCAGGACCCAAGCATGTTTTCATTAACCTATATTCATGGCTGAAACTATTCTTGACACAAAGCATAAAGAATGAAAGTAAGTGAAATAAGAGCACTAACAGTGATTGAGTGAAGGACAGGTGAAGCCATGATCTGGCACCAAAGCTGTGCCACAGGAGAGCAGCTGGCACTTGTGGGGAGCTTAGGGGAAGGTGTGTGGATGGGACTCAAGAAGTCTCCCGGAAGAAGGAGCTGACATCTGCTCTGGTGGTGATAGACGTGGGGACCTGGTGGGACTGAGTGAAAACGAAAGGTTAGAAAGGCTTTTCCAGCATCCACAGGAGGCAGGCGCATGGCACAGCATTTCCTGTTCAGTTGCGTTTAAGAGCCACGGCTGGGTTCTTGGTAGCTACTCTCTACTCAAGAGTCAAGTGGGGCACTGGCATTCTAGCCCTGATCATGAGAGAGGCACCTAGACAGATTTCTAAAACGTTTATATCTTAAATTAAATTAATGAGAGAAACAAATCTCTGATATCCTTCCTGGGAGTTGTAATATTTCAAACAATTCTAAGTGACTCCATGCTGCTGGCAGGGTGAAATCTATCAGGCTTGAATTTAAAAAGAAAATTTACATTTTCTTCTTGAAAACATCAGAGGTCACAACTTATGATTTGTAATTAGAAATTAAATTCTACCCATACAGTCTGGAAGATGGGGTAGAAGGGGAGAAATGAGAAACCAAGTGAGACAGTTCCAAAGCAATGAAAAGAAGAAAGTGATTAGCAGAGTCCAATGGTATGAAAAATAAAAAATGGGAAGTTATAATTAATGGCTTTTCTCAATTGACAGATACCAGGCACTTCCTATTTTAAATCAATAAATATGGGAACATCTCCAGTTTAAATAAAGCATGCATTATTGCACATACTAACCCATCTATGGAGAGAAGAGTCCAGAGCTGGTGAGCAGCACTGAGCAGGACTCACACCAGGGTTGGAGGAGGGCCAGCACCCAGGAGGATACCGACGGAGCCACCTATGGAATTTCATCTGCTTTCCAATGGGAACATTAGGTGTGGACAACTGATCACGACTGTTCCCTACTGTAAAGGATTTTCTTCAAGTTCTCCCCATAGCAAATGAACAAGGTAAAGATTATGATCTTTCTTAAAAGAAAGAGGAAAAGGCTGTAGGGGAGGTGAACCAGAGGTGAGGGTCTGATCCAGAAATCACAACTCACAAGTGGAAGACCTGTGACTCAAGCTGATTCCCAAGACTGGTTTTGGAGCTCCTCGCAAATGAGATTTCTAGCACTCCCCAGAAATCAGCACGAGTCTTTTCTTAGTGTGTGCTTTAGGCTTTCGCTTCCCCATTCATATACTTGTGAAGGTGTTTTCTCTAAATAAACTGTGGCCTTAGTTGTCTGCAACTTGGGGAGTTTATGACTAATTACTTCTCCAACTTGTCAAGATTATTCAGAAGTTTAATTCCATTCTGCAAAGTGTTAGTCATTCCTTATAACTCAGGATTAACTCAAGTGAGAAGTATATTCTGAGCAACAATCTTTCAAACTCTGACTAAAATTACCTGTGTACTGAGTGACTGGAGCACCACCTTGAGCATGATTCATGGTACATCTGCCTTACCCTACCATGGCCCCCAGAGAATGTTTTCCAAGCCTGTTAGCAAATTTACTGGGGCACAGAGCCATGTGTCTTACTGATAGGATACATTTATTACTAATTTTGTCTACAGAGAAGTCCATCTATCTGCCTCAGAATATTAAATCAGCGCAGATAGAATGGCTTGGAAGCTGGTTTGTTATTATAAGCAGCTGTGATTGTTTATGTGTCAGGAAATTTATCATCTGACTTCCTGCAGGGTCTTTCCAGGAAACCAGGTCACAGAGATGGATCCATCATGCCCATGAAATCTTTCTTTACTTTCCTTTGTGTTTTTACATCTTTTTCTTCTTATATCTGCCACTTACTTTTGATCCATCCTCTGTATTTCTCTTGTGCAAGAGATTTATCTAATGTAGCCCTGCAGCCACACTCAGGGATAAAATGGCACAGAGTCAGAGAACAATGCATCATGGACAGCCACTTAACCTTCAAGCTTCTGCAACCAGTGCCATCTCTGCATATGTCTATTCGACATTCCAAAGAGTAAGAAAGCAGGCACAAAATCCAGCAGAATTGGTATAGTTTGATTTCTAACCCCAAGCCCCCAGTGATCAGCCACTTATTCTTTTATTCTCAGTAACTTATGATCATCTGTTCCAAGACAACCATTATGAGGCATATCTAGGTCTACTTCTGAAGGGGAAGCTGTTAGCATAGAGAGCCCTGGTGACTGTGTGAGTACTGTGCCCAGTACCTTAACATACAATAGCTCATCTTAATTTTCATTTAAGTCCTGCCAGGGAGCTATTATAAACAGTCCTGTCCCTTAGGAGTAAAATCTAAGCCCTAAAGAGGCTGAATAATATGTTCCAGGTTACACAGAGAAGTAATAAGAATCCCAAAGTCCAATCTAGTTTTTGTTTTTGAGCTGCAAAGATGGGAACTCTCAGAAGTGCAGCTCTTAGATCTGCCAAATGTTTAAGTAAGCAAGAGCAATACCTTCAATTCATCCACTTAACACATAGTCAAGTCTTGCTACTACATGTCCAGGCTTGAGTTTTAAAAGTGAAATCACATTTTATGTGTTCTTAAATTGCTGCAAAGTTTCTCCATGAAGAGGGCAAAACAAATCTTGTTCCATAAAACTAGGAGATCCAGGAAGGGATTTGGGGAAGAGAGCCTGGCTCAGTTCACCAGCCTGGGACTGGTTAGAGCAGGAGCAGGCAGGAGCTCCCTAGGCAAGATGGGGCTCAGCACTAAGTCACCTTGGCAGGGGGCAGGATGATGGGGCCACCTACCTTGGGAGTTAGAAAGCAATTATTTTTTTTTTCTTTTTTAAAGCCCAAAAGCAGGCCACAATGAAAGAGAGAATTTCTGTGAGCCAAAGATATGATGAAGTTTTACCCCACTTTTCTTTACCATGGCCATCTGTCTAGAGCTCACAGGAAAGCCAGAGGCAGGGCAGGGCACCGCCTCCTTGAAGGCACAGTGCTGCTGCAGGTAAGGCATGCAGCATCATCTAAGGAGCGAAAGTAATTTATTTGTGGTCCAAAATATGTGCCTACCTTGTCACCTTGGTAAAATGAAGACATACTAAGTCTATGAGAAAGCAAAGCAAAACAAAATAAACAACAATAACAATAGAAGCCTCATGAGCCAGATTATTAGATGGCTCGCAGTGTGGGGAGGAGGTAGAACCAAAGGTAAAGGCTCACCCTGAAACATAACACATGGCCAAGCCTGAAGCCAGACCTGTGGTTACCAGGTAAGAAGCAGCAACAGTCTAACCTGTGTGACGTGCAGGACAGAGGTACAAGAAGATGTGCATGGACACAGGGAAAGCAAAGGGCATGGGTAGAACAGGGCTTCAAAGAGTCCTCTAGGCAGGACCTCCCACAACAATGACCATGCAAGGGAAAACTGACGTTGATGGGGCACTGAGATGACCAGAGAAACAGCAGACACTGAGCCCTTCCATGAGTAGCTCTGCCGAGAGTTCTGGAGCTGGGTATGGTCTTTTGGCCACCACTGATAAGGTGAGAATTTGCTGAAGTGAGCCAAGTGCCCACTTTTACTACTTTTACTGCTGTCTGACTGGTCAGGGGGCTGCAAGAGCAAAATGTTGAGCCAAAGCTTTCTTCTGCCCAGGGCTATGGTGTGGAAGGCCCTGGGCTATGAGCCATCAGCAGCCCACAGCTCCAGCCATTGGGGAGAAGGCCACCTCCACCCAATGGCTGGATCTGCGCAACACGTTACAGAATCCAGGGTCCTGCACAGGAAGCTCATCATCCAGTAAGTCCTGCTAAACCTTTTGCTGCCTTTGGCCATGCGCGTCCTACCCTGAAGGCCAGTCTCTCCTCTGACTTTATTCACCAGTAGGCTCATTATATCATACTTAAGTGCAAAGCAGCTGCTACCTCTTAGATGCTTAGCACCTGTCAGTGAACCCCTGAATTAATGTCAATTACATATATGAGATTATTTCACCTGATTTGGAAAATGGCCAGAAAATCCAACTTTCCAGTGAGCTGATTAGTTTTAGGTAACTAACAACATCCAAATTCATAACATATTTAATGAAAGAGCATAATTCTTCTAAAAAGTTAAGTAAAAAGTCAGTGATGCTAAAAGTGGAGATGAAGAAATTATCAATGCTTGCCCAAGACATTAAGCTTGGGAAGGAGTGTCGTGTCACAATAATGTATTAGCTGTAAGTAATTAAATGGGCGGCTGGGGTTCTCTGTAGTTGTCCTAGGGAGCTCCAGATTTTACAGGAATCCTTTTTTTTTTTCTTTTTTTTTTTTTGCGGCACTGGGGATTGAACTCAAGACCTTGCTTTTGTCAGCCAAGCACTTATTCTACTGAGCTATCTCCCCGGCCCAGGAATCAGAATTTTGAGACCAGATAAGAGAGTCAGGGAGTACAGATTCTCTTGCCTCACAGAATGGAACACTAAGGTTTGGCATAGGCAGAGACTTCTCTAAGCCACATGCCAATATTATTAACAATGACACTACCAGACTAAGATTGAGTGAACTCAACTTTCCTAAGGTCACTCAGCCATTGGATGGTATCATTTGGGGCCAGCCTGCCTGGCCCCAGCCCAGGCTTGTGGAAGCACACCACACCTAGGTGCTCTAGTGCATGGACTTGAAGACCACGTTTGAGGATCTGGACATGGTACTGGCTTGTGAACGTGCTTGTGAGTCACCTGTAAGGATTCAGGGACACAGTGAAGGCTGCTGCACAAAACTAAGTGTCCTGGCTTAGTGGCTGTGATTTATCTTCAGTGGAAGGAGGGCCAGTGAGGGGAAATGGCTTGGCTCACAGGGGCCCCAGGTACAACCTCAGCTGGAAAAAGAGCCTCTCATTGGCAAAGGGCACCGGTGTCTTTTGTTTGTGCATCTTTCAAGAGCGAGGTAGTGAGATAGCAGGGTGGGGGGCGGGATCAGCTTCCCAGGCAGACAATAGTGTAATTTGAGCCTCAGTCTCAATGTTCTTCAGGTGTGCTTCAGGTATGTTATTAATCTAGGTAAGCCACAGCTTGCCGCTCAGGAGGTCAGCGATGTTCTGGTCATTTTCATGGCAGTACAGGGATAACTGGATGAGAATATATGTGTACAGTGCCAGTGCCCGAGCCAGCACTGGAAAGACAGCTTTATCTCTTAGCAAAATCTTAGCTCCAACTTTTGGCCTGCCCCTCTGCAGAAGTATTGAGAAAGCCAAGCTACTGCCCCAAGGGTGGCACATGATCCAGGGTGGCCCTGGCTGGTTTGGTGCTCCCAGCACCAGCCAGACTTTACCTTAATTCCTCTGCAGGAAGGAACAGGGGACAGTTCTGGATCACTGGCTAGTGAAAGGCAGTTTCCACTGGGCCAACCACAAAGAATGAGGCTGTGAGTCCAGGAAATGCCTGAGGGAGATTACTCCCCAGGGAACTCACGCGTTGTATTTGCAGAGTCCCAGGGAGACTGGAGGGCAGCAGGAGAGGGGTAACCTCCTTCTCAAGGTCACAGGCAGGCCTTAGATTTTCCTGGGTCTCCACACCTGTGCAGGGAGCATGATGGGGCCACAGCAGCACCGCCCCCCTGCCAGTTCTCCCAGTATTCTGCCTGAGCAGAAGGCTCACACGTCCACGGAGGCAACAAAGCAGGAGCTTTAGAGTTCCAGACCAGGAGGAGTCTACGTGGCCCCAGGGACTATGAGCTTTTCACTTTCTTTGAATTTGCAATTACTATGGTGAGCTATTGTTCTCTCGGCAGCATTCTTAACTGAGCGCCCTCTCATAGCAGAGCACAAGCTACATGATATGGGGCTCCACAGTACATAAGAGAGGTGAAGAAGCCTGTCCTATTGTGTGCCAATTGGATGACGTCAAGCCTCCAAGATGACAGTCTGTAAAACAACAATCTTACTGAAAGACACCTGATGCAAATAAATGGTTACTTGGTGAGGTGCTAACTACTGTTAGGTCATGCACAAGGGTCACTAATGTGGTTGGTACAATAGATATATTATAAACATAGCCACAAGGAGAGCACAGATGACAAAACATAACGACTTCAAGGCTAGAAAAAAACACAGTATACAGCATTATGGAGAACAAGCTTCAAAGAGTCTGTTTGGGACAGATGGCCATACTGTGACTGTCCTGTTACCAGTAAGAGTCACTCAGCTGTAAGGGGCCTCAGCTTTAGAACTGTAATGTAATGAGAGGAATTTTATACTTAGTTATCATATGGCTCAGGGGTGTTGGTGATAATTTCATTCATTCCACAAATATTTTTGCTGCCTACCATGTGCAAAGTTTTCAAAATAAAATAACTGACACATCCAGGCTTGTGTGGTGCCTGTAATTTTTGGTCAACTAATTGCAATTCTAAGAGGTGAACTGATGGAGGCAGTTTCTCCTGTGATTTCCCCTTTGCTGTTCCAGGGTGCCCGCTGCTCCCCATATCCCAGGCCCATCAGCCTGTGGACCTATCCTTAGTTGCTCAGTTCTCACCCTCTTTCTAATTCAAGTCAAAGCCTAGCCTGTCCTCCACCTGTCTTCACTGGTTTCCTCAATGCCATTTCATGGAGGGAAGGGAACCAGGAGGCCGTGTCTCATGTTCTACTGGATTATCACACTGAACTGAAACCATTCCACAAAGAGTTGTGGTACAAAAGCAACACTGGGGACTCAATGCCTTGGCCCAAGAAACTTCAACTATTAAGATTCCAGGACCTAAAGCAGAAAGATATTTCTATTTCTTATTCTGACACCTTCCCCTTAAAAGGTGGGAGAAAGACAGAGGATAATGTCCAGGAAGAACAGTGAGTCAAGTGGTGGCTTGCTCAAAGGAGACACGGAAATGAGAGATTTTAAGCAAACACAAGGTGGGGGATTTGGAAAGTGCTAAGATATCTGATATTTCTTACTTCAGATGGAGATTTTTGTTACCTTATGATTGTGAGATTAACCTGACATTCTTCCCCTGTTTTGAGATTGCCACATTGATTTGTTGGAGCAAGTCTTAAAATGTTTTATTTCAGTAACTTTTTTTGTTTGTTTGTTTTGGACAGTGGTTGTGTACTTGAGATGGAACCTAGGCCCTTTGGACTGAACTATAGCCACATTTTCTTCTCTTCTCTTCTCTTCTCTTCTCTTCTCTTCTCTTCTCTTCTCTTCTCTTCTCTTCTCTTCTCTTCTCTTCTCTTCTCTTCTCTTCTCTTCTCTCTCTCTCTCTCTCTCTCTCTCTCTCTCTCTCTCT
>PVJA010033692.1:0-23064 GCA_004027025.1 Myocastor coypus | reverse complement strand
TCGAACTCACGACCTTGCACTTGCCCAGCAGGCACTTGTGCCTCGGAGCTATCTCCCCACCCCCTTACTCTTGAATTTTATTTCCTTCTCATTAATTCCTGCTCAGTCACGCTCCCATTCCCTGCAGGGCAACGCTCTTCTGCAGTGGGCACAGCACCTGGTGGGGGACCGCTGTTTCTGACGCCCATAGAAGGCTGGGGATCATGTTCCCAGGGTTGCGGAGCAGCCATTCCTACTTACAGATGCAGTCTCTCTGGTTCTTGGCCAGCTCAAAACCAGGTCGACACTCGCAGGCGACGCTGCCCCTGGGGGCCTCCTTGCAGATGTGACTACAGCCGTGATCCTTATTCATGCAACTCAGGCCCTCTGCAAAACAGCAGCATGCAGCAGGTGACTAGGCTGCAAACAGCATTCTGAGCCCCAGGGGAGCTGCAAGGGACTGGGGGTGGGAAAGACACAGACCTGCCCTCCTTGGTTTCCATTAACCTCACTTTTTTTTTTTTTTTTATTTGAGACAGGGTCTCGCTATGCAGTTCAGACTGGCCTTGGGCTCACTTTTGTAGCCCAGGCTGGTCTGGAACTCACATTGATCCACCTGCCTCTGCCTCCCAACTGCTGGGATTACAGGCATGTGCCACCACACCTGACCATTAACCTCACTTTTTAAAAAATGTATTTTAGTACCGGGTCTACAGGGTCTTAGTACATAGATTGGACTCAGAGTGATTCTTCTGTTTTCAACCTCCCAAGCATTGGGATTACAGGCATGCACCTCCACACGCAGTCTCAATCGCTGCAGCACGGCAGGCCCGAAGATCGAATGCCACCCCCTGCGCTCTGCCTAAGCAGGTGCTTGAGTCCACTGAGCTATCTGGGTGGCCCTAGACTCACATTTTACAAAGAGGTATCATGAGCTGGAAACACAGCTCAGTGGCACAGCATTTGGCTAGCATGTGTGAAACCTGGGTTCAATTCCCCAGTACCAAGAAAATAAATAAATAAATAAATAAATAAAAACCCAAAGCATTACAATCAAGTTGGGCCAAATGACAGAGACATGAAAGATTTCTTGTATCTCCCAAAAGACATCGTGTCTCCACTCTCCTAAGGAGGCCATAGCTCCTCCACTAAAAATCTTGAGCTGTCTGCTGGGTGTGGATCAGAGCCTGCTGACCCATGAAAGGGTTTCCAGCTGTGGACTAGAGCCTATGATCCTCCTGCTACAGCTTCCCATCAGACTTTTATCATTGCTATTTATTATTTATTTATTTTGTCCTTTTGAGACAGGGTCTTGCTATGCAGTTCAGGTTGGCCTTGAGCTCACTTTTGTAGCCCAGGCTGGTCTTGAACTTGCACCAATCCTCCTGCCTCAGCCTCCTAAGTGCTGGGATTACAGGCATGTGCCACCGTGCCTGGATGCTATATTTTATTATTATTATTATTATTTTAACTTTATTTATTTTATGTTATGGCTGACTCAGCCTGCCCTGGAGGTGGGCACATAATGTGATGCCAGAGATCGAACCGTGGTCCCTGAGGTTGTCTAAACTGGTACTTTAGACCACTGAGCCATCTCACCGGCCCTCACTGTTATTATATTTTTAGTCACTAACCAAGAATGTAAACCTTTTCACATACCCTTAAGGATCTTTTTCAAAAACTGTCAGCCCAGCTGGGCGTGATGACACATGCCTGTAATCCCAGCACTTGGAAGGCTGAGGCAGGAGGATCACTGTGAGTTTGAGACCAGCCTGGGCTACAAAAGTGAGCTCAAGGCCAGCCTGAACTACATAGTGAGACCCTGTGTCAAAAAGACCAAAAAAGTCAGCCCTCCTCTTGACCCCAACAAGAGCCAAACTTTGTGGGGCCTTGAGAAGAGCTATTATATTTTGGCATTACCAGCTGGAACCTCTCCTATGCAACTGGCCTCTGTTGGTCCTGTCCCCTTCCTTTGTTCCCAACAGACAGCATCATACAATAAGGAGAACAAAGAGAGAGACTGCATATATACGGCTCCCTTAGTTGTGCTACAGGTTTTTTAGGTATACTTTATTTTTTTATTTTCTTAATTATATTTATTTATTTATTTATTTATTGTTTCAGAACCTTTATTTGTTTATTCACTCATTTTTATGGCCGGCTCAGCCCACCCCGAGGGCAGGGCTGGCGCAGCATGTGGTGCCAGGGATCGAACCGCGGTCCCTGGAGCCGCCCAAGCTTTACCAAGCAGGTGCTTTAGACCACTGAGCCATCCCGCTGGGCCCTCAGGTATAATTTAAATTTCTCTTAAGGAAGCGCAATCTGTGAGACAGGAGACAGGTGGTTATGATCCTGATGGTTTTACATGCATCTAAGTATGCAGCAATAGCAAGGTAAACTCTGCTGTGGGTTACCCGTCTTCTGTCTCAACTTGAAAGCAATTGCTTGGGGCCTTGCTACCTGCCAACACTAGAGAGATCACATGTTACAGGCAGGCACATCCTCAGGACACCTGCAAGGTAGGTTCTGTATTCCCAAGGAACCATCATAAAGCTGGCTGGCATTTGTGCAGGCCAACTCGACAACACCCCCGAGAGTTCTCATTGACTCTCTAGGAGCAAGATACTTTTAATTCTGATAGTAGCACTGTTTTAAACACAACTACAAGAAGCTTTCATTTAATTGTTCAAGGATCCAATACTAGTCCTAAAGCCTTATCCCGTTAGGCTCCAGGGGAAGTCATGGGTCTCCTCTTTCACACACAGTCGCCCACCTGTGTATCATGAACAATGGTTTCAACACAAGCAGGTGCCATTGCTACTCCAAAAGACAGTGCAGAAGCTAAGACGTCCCTTGCTCTCCTGAGTCTCTCCAAAAAAGCACCTTTTCCTCTGACAGACTGGAACTGGCTGTGTTCCAGCACCCAGCCTGCTTCACACTGCTAGGACCCCCAGCCCCCAAGGGCTGCTGTCGAGTAACACAGACAGCTTCACACTGACCCTGCATGGAGCTCTCTCTCTGCTCTGGCTGGTAGCTTACAAAGACATCCCTCGTTCTCTGGTACTGTGAGAGGAGAGGTCCTGCAGAGATAGCACCAAGGCCTGCCAAGCACTTCATCTTTGGGTCATGAAGCATTTGAAATAACCACGCCAGGAACTCTCAGGATAACTCTAACAATACCCAAGAAAAGATAGCAGGAATAGATGGAAAGAACCCTCCCAACCAGGTCATTTCATCTTCACTGTCTTTTATACTCTGCTTACATGTCTGTTAAGATGTCTACAAAGTGGCTTTTACTGCCTCAGAATGATTGAGTACAAATAATAATAATAATAATAATAATTATTATTATTATTATTATTATTATGTGTTTCCCTGATACTAAGACCTTTTTTTTTTTTTTTTTTTTTTTTTTTTTTTTTTTTTTTTTTTTTTTTTTTTTTTTTTTTTTTTTTTCTGGGACCAGGGTTCAAACTCAGAACCTTGCACTTGTCAGGCAGGCACTTGTGCCACAGAGCTATCTCCCCAGCCCCCTATATTAAGACTTTATTGGAAAATAATCAGCCTTGAAAACCAAAGATCAAGAATGCCAGCTCCAATCAGCCTATCCCTGTCCTAGCTGCCATCACAGAATAATGGCCAGACAAGAAAATGGTCAAGTATCAGCTCCTGCAGGAAATGAGCCACCACATCGTGCTAACCAAATAGGGCTAACTTCACGATTAGGTCTTATTTTCAAGGAAACACAGACTGGAGCCAAGTGTGGTGGTACACACCCTACAATCCTGGTACTCTGGGAAACTGAGGCAAGAGGATCACAAGTTTGAGCCCAACCTGGGCAACTCAGTGACTTACTGAGATCCTATCTAATAAAAAAAAAAGAACAGCCAGGTGGTAGATGTCACTCAGACCAACAGAGAAGGTGTCCCGTGTACCCTATCTTAT
This sequence comes from Myocastor coypus, assembly GCA_004027025.1. Lineage (NCBI taxonomy): Eukaryota > Metazoa > Chordata > Mammalia > Rodentia > Myocastoridae > Myocastor > Myocastor coypus. Next base: position 19,140 of record PVJA010033692.1, on the reverse strand, counting down.
CATGCAGAGTATGGTAGTTGAGGTTTAGGCAACTGTGAAAATGCTGGAGACTGGAAGCTTTTCAGAATACCTGACTCAAAACAAGGCCTCTGCTGAGGACACAAGTGGGAGACCAGCAGGGGCCCTGGCTGTCCCAGACCCACTTGGCAGTCATGTCTCAGAGGGTCCTTCACCAGGAGGGGAGAGGCTCGGAGGCACCAGAAATGCCCCGTGCTGACACTATGCAGGCTCAAGATCTCTGGAAACTGAAAATTAAATATGCCTTACGAATGGGGCCAAAAAATGTTACCTAAAATGCAAAAAGAGGCCCTGCTGGGGTTCCAGGGCCTTCCTCACCACCCTGCCACCTTCCCTATCACCCTGCTCCGGCAGCACAACACTTGCTAAATATTCTCAGTGCAGACAAAACAAAAGAGAAATGCTCACTTTGAGAGCCGGAGCACCCATGAATAGGAACAAAAGCAGGCTGGGCACCACGTGTTTCTCTCCAGCCTACCCCCATTACATGGGTGAAAACACACAGTCTTCTGTCAGAGCTTTGGGGTCTCAAAGGATTAGAAAAACATCAATAGCTTGAACTTTCCCTCAGAACCTCTACTATAGAACTCTGGATTGAAGAACACTTAGCGAAGAATCAGTAAAACAACAGCAGTGCTAGGAAATACTAACCTGTGGCATTGCCTCCTTTTAAGTGTTTTTAGGGTATCAACTGTGGTTTTTAAAGTCTATTTTAATACAATTTCTAAGAGCTTAATATGCCCATCAGGGAGGAAGTCCTAGAGGAATACTATTTATAGGTTGTTCTATTTGCAGAACTAAAGGCCTAGGACGGAAGGGGTCATCGCTGCTTCAAATCACTATAATCTGTTGGCACGCACTGACACGAATCTGCCAAGCAATGAGGTTGAAGCGCAACAGAAAATCAGAGAGTGTTTCCAGACCGCAACTCAAATTCTTGGGTTTGGGTTTTAGTTCCAGACGAATATGTTCATTTTAAATACTCTTCAGGGGATCCAAGAATGTCTGAATTGTTGAAAAATTTAGACAACACGGCTTGCAGAAAGGAGCTGCATTTGTCGTTACCTCTGTTGTGAAGAGCCTGTGTCTCTAATCAACCCTAGCCTAGGAGAGGCCTAGCCAGGGTTCTGGAAGCACAAGCGTAAGGACATGAATGGAACCCCTCCAAGCTGCCCGTGATGAGGTCGGATCTATGCTGCGTGTGCAAGCAATGACTGTGCCTCGTGTCCCTGCCTCCGCACCCCGCCACTGGAACAGAAGGCCAGGCTGACTCACTGTGAGGCAGCTTTGACTAACCAAAGGGGGAACGACCCTGAGACCGACCACTCTGCATTGTGACTTACTGCATTCCTGCCTCTGTACAGCCTACTGTGGACTTCACTGAGCACCAGAGTCCAGAGAACCTGACAGGAAAACGAACCCCAACTGCCACCAAAGGGCTGAGTCCAGTGTGAGATTTTTTAAAAAATAGCTTTGTGATTAAAGGCAGCATGCACCTGGCCCTAAATGCTGTACATGAGCAGCCTTGGGGTGGCCTCAGCCAGCAAACCACCGGCCCCCACAGTGGTGTCTCTGATAACTGATTTTCATACACAAAGAGGTATTTGAGTTAGTCAGAAGGTATGAACCTTTATTCTCAGAAAATGAGACAAAATCATCTTCCATGAAGAAACCCTTGCAAAGTCACTGGAACACTAAATCTGCAAACTTGTGATTAAGTAGAAGAACTTGAAATGACCTCACCCTTGAGATACGGGAATTAAATAAGCAGCACACGGTAAAGCAGTTAATAGTCTAATATTTAGGGTGCTTGCCCTAATCACAGGCAGATGCAACCACAAGAGAAACAGTCACTATTATGTGGCTCTTTTGGCTTAAGAAGGATTAAAAGGATGATATTTGGTTAAAAATAACTGATTGGCCACACGTCCTTAATGCCCCTTCATCCCAAGATGCCCCCAAAGTGACAGAAAGGAAAAAGGTGTCAGCTCAAAGTGAAGAGCTGGAGAAGGAGTTCCTGCTCCTCTGTAAGAACAGCGAGTTCTGCAAATGAAGGACAGAGCAGTGGGGAATGCGATGGGTGAAAGAAACCACAGCAGGCAGTTCCCAGGGAGGAGCTCTTCTGCCCCTTGGAGCCCGGAGCCGAGAGGCTCAGAGTTCCAAAAGGCAGCACACAGCACAGGACCAGAACTCGCTTGGGGCTGGAACCAGGGCAATTTATGGCCAGTTTCCACAGAAGGGACCCAGCCTCCTCCCCACCCACCCGAGCAGGGGGCAGGCTCGCACTGGTGCTGCGGTTTTCGGCAGCTTTTTGAAAAACTTGGCAGATCCTCCATCCTATTTCTCCTGAGACATCTAGCCCTGTTTGCACTATACTGTATTTCAAGATTAGAATCAAAGAATATGAAAGTGTGCGACAACCTCAGAGCTCCCCCAGACAGGCCCTGATTTTGCCAGGTGAGGAAAGTGAAGGTAAATAACTCGCCCACAGTTTCTGGGAGCCCAGCGCAGACTGCCTCGTATCTCTGGATTTTCTGTGTGGCGTGAGGGGGACCTCTCAGGTATGGCTCGGCCCGCTGCTCCCAGCAGGGCAGAGGTACGGTACCTTCTGAGCGGTGAATGCACGTGTGCTGATTGTCACTCAGGAAAAAGCCCTCCTTGCAGCGGCACTCGTAGCTCCCCATAGCATTGACACAGGTGTGCTGGCAGCCGCCATTGTTCTCCAGGCACTCGTCCACATCTGGAGGGAGAGAGAGGGATTATCAGCCTTTGCTTCTATAGCTGTGTCAAACACCCGGCCCAGCCTGGCAAGCAGACTTGAGGGACCTCTTCTATCCTGCATTACTGAATCAAAGCTTCGGGGACCCACAGACGATTAGCACAGCCTTCACAGGTCCGGGGTTCACAGACCCAGGCCCCTGGCACAAACACGAGATCGTCAGCTCTGTTCCCTTGTACTGAACACCTTTGCTTTCCAAGACTTGGTGCTAGAAGCCAAGAGAACATCCCTGCCCTCCAGAAGCAAGCCCTTCAGGAGATGGGAGGAGAGGCAAGGAGAGGCCTCCACACATGATTCTGAGGCACGGTGAAAGGTGGCACGGAAGAAAGAGAGGTCGCATTTGATCGTGTGGCACTGGCATGGGTTATATGGAAAAGCCGATAAAACATGGGCCCTTAGGATCTCTTCAATTCTAAATCCTGAGAGAAGAGATCGCAGGCAGGGGAGGGAGTGTGAGCTGGCGCGCAGAGGCTGGGAAGCATGAAGTATTCCGACTGCTGTGAGTCACTTGATTTGGCTGGTGCACAGCGGACATGGAGGGAGTCACAGGAGACACAGTGGAAGAGAGACTGAGGTCACACGCAGGACCTTGAATTCCAGGCAAAGATGCTCCTACTTCATTTGGGAGATAGCTGCTGCCACTGGAGCAGGGGAGACACAGTGAGACCCTGACTTTGGAGAAACTAGGGAGGCAATGAAGGGCATAGGGCACTGGGAAGAGGAGAAACGGGAATCTGGGGAGTCTCACACCTGAGCTGGCTATGACCGTGCTGCCCCTGCTAGGGAGGGTGGGGGTTTGCCAAGACAGCAGGCACAGAAGACCACCACATGGGCAAGGCGCTCAGGAGGCTGGGGTCAACTTTCCCTTGCTCCTCAGAGGATGAGAAGTTGACACCGAGGCTGTCTAGAAAAGAAACATGGGAAGAACCAGCACTGGTACAGACTAGAGCATGGAGCCACAATGTCTCTTCCCCCAGAGCAGGGGGCGGCGTGGCGATGCAGGTCTGTCAGGCCAGGAAAACCTGAGGGGAAGGAGGTGGTGTTTTTGAAAACCATTTACCTGCAGATGTGGCCTAAATAGAGGACCATGGATAGGGGAATCAAAGGGAGGAGTGTGGGAAAGCAAGAAAGAGGTATAGAAGGAGGGGCAGAGAGAGGCAGAATTCTGGGCAGCACTGGAGCAAGTAGAGGAGAGAGCAGGAATCCCAGAAGTCCCAGAGAAGGAGCCAGGAGAAGGGCAGGGTGGAAAGAAAGCTTCTCTGGCCTGCTCTGCCACCCCATGGGGACCTTCCTTGTCCAAGGCGGTGACACCCTGTGCTCTGCTGTATGGGGACACTTACCTATCTGATCCTCAAAACCCTTTGCCTGTCCACCTCTGCTAGACTGCAAACTGCTTGAGGACAGAGCTTTTGGTTGTAATTAGCACAGCTCTGAAACATGGCAGGCACTCCTGAACCGTTCAGTGCACGGACAAACAAGCAGGAGAGTGCAGCGTCACCAGAGCCTGAGGAAACACCCAGAAGAGCCTCAGACACCACCAAGACTCTACAGAACACTGATTTAAAAAGCAATTTATTTTCGCCCATCGAAATTCTCACGTGTCTATCACTAGCTCCTGGGCATATCTGTAGTCAGAAAATTCACATTTACATATCTGTTATCTAGTTTCAAGCTTCAGATCTTACAGGCATCTGTCCTCCCACACTACCGGGCAGATGCCTGACTAAACTGATGGGACTGGAGCCATCCCCTAAAGCCTAACAAACTCGCCCTTGTCTATGCCAAAGGCCAAAGGAAGCGCATTCCAGAGGATGAGCTGTGCAGGGTGCACCTGGCCTAGATGTCCATGGTAAGTACTCATGGTGAGCAGAAGGGGTCTGTCCCCCAAGTGCCACATGCTGGGTTGGCTATGAGCAAAGGCACGCTGCTTTTAGGCTGCTGTGTTTAACTTACCACCTCTTCTCTCCGAAGCAACTAGAAATGCAATCAGATAAATACAATGCATGCATCCACATATATAAACATATCTTACCAGGCTGGCAAGTTTGTCCAGCCTACCAGACAGGGTTCTTAACCTATGTTAGCACCCAGGTGCTAGGATGTCTGCTCCAAAGACTACTGTGTGATCAAGAGGCCGACACGAGGAGGGGTCACCTCAGAGAACACTAGAACCTGCCACTCTAGAAGTTTCAACTCCGAGCTTCTTGCCTGCCACAGAATGAATCTGTCTGTCCCAATATGAATGGCAGAAAAGTTTCTGTGTGCTAGTTATACACTTTCAAAGGGACTTCTAAGGAATCCTTAGCCCTGCAGACACACTCAGGGGATGCTCAGGGTCTCTCTCTAAGTAGATATGGTGAGTGAGTACACAAATAGACCCTGAGGTGGGGAGACATGAAGATACTCCGCCAAAATATTTGTGGTATGGGCTCAGGCAAAGCAACACTCTAGGCATCCGGGTTTCTGAGCAGGTCTGTACTCAGAACCACTCCGCCCAGCCCTGGCCCAGGTCCTGAAAGCTTGGATGGTTCAGTTTGTTGCACTTAGGAAGCTCACACTTCCCCCAGGCTGTGGATCAGAGCACAGCAGTAGTGATCAGGTCTACAACCAGATAGGAAGCCTCAAAATGCCCCTGTTGGCAAACTGAAGGGAAATCTCCTGCTGAAAATGGAAAGCAAAACACAACAGACAAAAAACCCATACTCTGTGATTCCTACCAAATTACCCAGCGAAAGGGATTTCCCTTTCCTGAGTTTTAACCTTATCTCAGTTTCCCCCTATCCTCAAGATTGTTCTTGAAGCTACCTTTTTGCGGTGCTGACTGCCTAAAGTCTCCTGAGGGGTCACCACTTCCCCAGCCTTTGACCAACTTTTCCTGACAGCTTTCAGCTTACAAAGCTACTGTAGAACCAAGCCTGAACTCTTCCACAGGGACCAATAGGAAAGGACCACGGCTACCTCAGGATGGAGCTCCAGGTGACCATGAAGGGGATAAAGGTCACATCTAGGTTGAGCCCCAAATGAGGGGACTATTCCCTCACCACACCAGAGCCTTGCCACTGAAAACACAAGTTCTGCATGGATTCTTTAAGACCTTTTCTTTTCTTTTTTTTCTTTTTTTTTTTTTTTTTTTTTTTGCGGGACTGGGGTTCAAACTCATGACCTTACACTTGCCAAGCAGGCACTTGTGCCATGGAGCTATCTCCCGAGCCCTCTTCTAGGGCCTTTGAATGCTGCTGTCAAAGCATCTTTATTGGACCAATTGGCCATTTCTGCCATACCATAAAGGGGCACTTGAATAATTGTCCCCACAGAGCTACAGCCTTGATCAAGCTGCTTCTCAGTTGGCCAGGTAGACACCAGCAGGTCAACTACATGGAGGTTATCACCATAAAAGACACAGCTGCCACATGTCTCCCACAGTGTCTTCCTGTAAGCTGGTCACATCTGCCTTAAGAGGCTAGTGATATCGCTCAGGGGTATAAGTACCTGCCTGGCAAGTGCAAGGTCCTAAGTTTGATCCCTTATACTGCAAAACAACAAGAACAACAACAACAACAAAAACCCCCTGGCCTTAAAAAGCAAACCACAAATACCTGCCAACCAGATGTATTGCATCCCTCGAAGGCAGTTGAATACTCAGCCCCATCCAGTTGCTTGCTATTTCTAAGTCCTATTTTATTCTGGGCATAAAGAACTAATGAAAACAATACTTCTTGAAATCTCTAATTCAGGAATGGAAACTCTAACAGATGTGGCTGTTGTATGGATACCAGGAGGAAACTTTCATGGAAAGTTTCTGTTTTATTTTCTGTCTTTCAAGAAAAGGGGCGGGGGTGTGTCTATCTGGCAATGACCCAAGCATACATTTGAAGTCCTTAGGACAAGGAGTTTTATCTAATTTCAGGGAAAAAAAGATCTATAAGATTGATGAAATAGTTATAAGTTAAGATCCTTTTAACCCCAAACCAAAGATATTAAAGGTGACAAGGTAATGTTAGAAAATCACTAAATAGTCATGCCAATGCCTGTTCATCTCCTTGGGCTGAGGAAGGATTTATGTTGTGAATGACATTATAAAAACTAAAACATTTTATCTGATTTTCTAGCAGGGAGTCTGATTTCTTGGGGGGGGGGTGGTCAAAAAGGAAAGGCCTGTCATACCTTTTTTGTCTTATTAAGTAAGTTTTCACCAAAGGAAAGAAAAGGGAGATGTTAGAGCATGGGTACAGGGGAATTATCATTTCTAAATGTTTTTCTTACCAAGACAATTATGCCCATCATGAGCCAGCATGAAGCCATCAAAACAAGTACAGCGATAATTGCCTGGAATATTCAAACAGTCGTGGACACAGCCTCCATTGAGTTCATTTTCACATTCATCAATGTCTAAGGAATAAAACAGAAATAAACCAAACAGGTGTGATTTCTTTGGGAGACATATGTATTTATTCCATTTCTTAGAATCCAGCCCGAAACAGTTATCTACAAGGTTAGGTGCACCAGCAGTATTCATAACTACAAATTACTGGAAACAGCCTAGAGGTCAATAAACAATGCAACCATCTAATGAATTTGATGTATATACTTGTTAGAGTGCTGTGCAACTTCTTTTTTTTTTTTTTTTTTTTTGGTGGTACCGGAAATTGAACTCAGCCTTATGGGCTTGCCAGGCAAATGCTTATTCTATTGAGCTATCTCCCCATCCTTGTTAAAAAAGGAAGAGGGACAGAAAAATCTCTAAATTGATTTGGAGTGATTTCTAGAATGTACTCTTTAAAAAAATCAAAATGCATCTACAGTATAGTAGCTTCATTGTTGAAAGAAATAAAAACATTTAAAAAAAACTTCAGCTTTTTTATTTTTTAGGCAGTGCTTGACTAACTTATCCTGGAATCTATATGGAAATGAAAAAGGCTCAAGAAAAGAGCCAAGGGGCCCGGCGGGATGGCTCAGTGGTCTAAAGCGCCTGCTTGGGAAAGCTTGGGCGGCTTCAGGGACCGCGGTTCGATCCCCGGCACCACATGCTGCGCCAGCCCTGCCTTGGGGCGGGCTGAGCCGGCCATAAAAATGAGTGAATAAACAAACAAGGGTTCTGAAACAAGAATAAAAATAAATAAAATTAAAAAAAAAAAAAGAAAACAGCCAAAACAATTTTAAAGAGAACACATTTGGAGGAGAAACTTACTATAAAGCAATCTTTATCCAGATGGAGAATATAGGCATAAATATATACATTTTTAACAGTACAGAATTGAGAGCCCAGAAATAAATTTTTATTTTATCTTATTTTATTTGGTACAGAGCCTCACTACACAGCTCAGACTGCTAGTGATCCTCCTGTTTTCAGCCTCCCCAGTGCTGGGATTACAGGTGTGCACCACCAAGCCCAACCTTGGTGGCCAGCTCAGCCGAACTCCAGTTCCTGTGCTTTCCTGAGCAGGTGCTTAGTCCGCTGTGCTATCTCACTGGCCCTCAACTTTTTATTTATGATCATTTGGTTTTAGACAAAAGTGCTAAGGTAATTAATTCATTGAGAGAAATGATAGTCTTTTCAGTCAATATGGTGACTTTGAATAATTGAATATCCATATGCAAAAGATGACTGTAAACTCTTACACAGAAAATCAAAATGAATCAGAAACCTAATTGTTAAGAACTAAAAAAGAAACAAAATTTAAGAAACAATTTATGATAAGTCTTGGTGATATGGGCCACCTAAAGATTTCTTTGATACACACAGTACCTAATATGCACACTCTAAATTTAATAGACTTAATCAAAATTTAAAATTTGGGGCAGGTGAGATAGTTCAGCGGCCTAAGTGCCTACATGACAAGCGCAAGGTCCTGAGTTCAATTCCCCACACTGCAAAAAATAAAAATAAAAACAAACAAAAAAAAATATTTGCACCAAGTAGGGTAGTACTTCCCTGTAATCCCAGTAGTCAGGAGGCTGAGGCAAGAAGTAGCAAGCTCAAGCTCAGCTTGGACAATTTACTGAAACCCTGTCTCAACATTAAAAAATAAAAAGGGATGGGAATGTAGCTCAGCACTCCTTTGGTTTGATCTCCAGTACTGCAATCAATCAATCAGTCAATCAATTATCAACCAATCTATTTATTTATTTAGTTTTGAACCACAAAAGATATTAACAAAATTAAGCCAAACTACCTGTTAGTAGAAAGTATTTATAAGTCATATACCTTCTAAAGGATTTATGAAGAACTCATAACTCAATAATGAAAAGATAACTCAATTTTATTTATTTATTTGTGTGTGTGTGTGTGTGTGTGTGTGTGTGTGTGTGTGTGTGTGTAACTGGGGATGGAACTCAGGACCTCATACTTACCAGGCAGGCACTTGTGCCCCTGAGCTATCTCCCTGGCCCCCAACAACTCAATTTTTAAATGGGCAAGAGATTTAAATAGACATATTTCTGGGGCCTGGCGAGATGGCTCAGTGGTCTAAAGCGCCTGCTTGGGAAAGCTTGGGCAGCTTCAGGGACTGCGGTTTGATCCCTGGCATCACATGCTGCGCCAGCCCTGCCCTCGGGGTGGGCTGAGCTGGCCATAAAAATGAGTGAATAAACAAATAAAGGTTCTGAAACAAGAAAAAAATATAAAATTATTTTTAAAAATAGACATATTTCACCAAAGATGACATGCAAATGGCAAATAAACACATTAAAAATGCTCAGCATCCTTAGTAATTAGGGAAATGAAAATTTAAACCACAACAAGATATCATTTCACATTCCTCCACTAGAATAAAAAAAAATAGACTATGGGGGGGTACTGGGGAGATAGCTCAGTGGCATAAATAGATGCCTTGGCAAGCATGAGGTCCTGAGTTCAATCCCCAGTACTAAAAAAAAAAAAAAAAAAAAGGATAGCCAACAAGTGGTACAAAGATGTAGAAAAGTGGTAAGCCCTTGTAAATTGCTGGTGGGAACTTACGACGGCACAGCTACCTTGGAAATCAGTTTGGCAGGTTCTGTCACTCTTTTTAAGTACATAGTTCAGTAGTATGAAATTTTTTATAGTGTGGAGTTACCACCACCATTCATCTTCATAACTGTTTTTCTCTTGAAAAACGGGAAATTTTTACCCATTAAGCAATCACCCTCACCATTCTATCTGTGTCTGTGCCTCTGCCCACTTCCAATGCCTCACGTTTGTGGACTCAAATCACTGTTTGTCTTTTTTTTTTTTTTTTTTTTTCTTTTTGTCTTTTTGAGACAGGGTCTCGCTATGCAGTTGAGGCTGGCCTTGAGCTCACTTTTGTAGCCCAGGCTGGTCTTGAACTTGCACTGATCCTCCTGCCTCAGCCTCCCAAGTGCTGGGATTACAGGCGTGTGCTACCACGCCCGGCGACTGTCTTTTGGTAATGGCTTACTTCACTCCAGGCTGTGTTCTCCAGGTTCGTTCATGTTGTGGCATGTGACTGGGGACAAAGCATGTTCCCTGCGTGTGCAGATGCTGCTTAGCCTTTACCCTGTCAGTGGACGCGTGGGTTGCTTCTGTCTTTTGACTGCTGTGAACAATGCTATGAACATGAACACAGCTCCTTCAGGCTTTCCTAACAGCTCCTCTGGATGCATACCCAGAAGTAGAATTGCTGGATCATACAGCAATTCTATTTTTAGTATTTTGGAACCCACTGCGCTGTTCTCCATAGGAGCCATATCACTTTATACCACCACAACAGTACACGAGAGCTCCACATCCTCACCCACACTTACTCTGCTCCATTTCATTTTTCATGGTAGCCATTCTAATGAGTACAAGGAATAGCTCACAGTTTTGATTTGTTTTTGTTTTGTTTTGTTTGTAGGACTGGGGTTCGAACTCATGAACTTGCACTTGCCAGGCAGGCACTTGTGTCACGGAGCTATCTCCCCAGCCCCATGATTTGGGTTTTTAAATTGGATTATCTAGTACTGAGTTTTGGAGTTCTCTCTTTTAGATATTAATTTTTTATTATATATGATTTATGAATATTTTCTACTATTCTGGGAATTGTTTTCATAACCTGCTGATATCATCTATTTGTTTGTTTGTTTGTTTGTTTATCCTTTTTTTTTTTTTTTTTGTCTTTTTGAGACAGGGTCTCACTATGCAGTTCAGGCTGGCCTTGAGCTTGCTTTTGTAACCCAGGCTGGTCTCGAACTGGCACTGATCCTCCTGCCTCAGCCTGCCAAGTGTTAGGATCATAGGCATGTGCCACCATACCTGGCTGTTTATTTATTGTCTTTTTGAGCCAGAGCGTCCCTATACAGTACAGGCTGGTCTTGAGCTCACTTTGTAGTTCAGGCTGGTCTTGAACTCACAACAATCCTCCTGCCTCTGCTTGGAATTATAGGAGTGCTGGGATTACAGGCATGTACCACCATGGCTATCGATATCATCTTTTTTTTAAATGCATTTGCTTGTTATAGGGTCTCACTATGCAGCTCTGACTGGCAGTGATCCTCCTGTTTTCAGCCTCTCCAGCACTGCTTGGACTCTGGACTCTGCACACCCTGAGGGCAGGGCTGGCATAGCATGTGGTGTCAGGGATCAAACCACGGTCCCTGTGCTTGCCTAAGCAGGAGCTTTAGTCTGCTGAGCTATCTTGCTGGGTTCGATATCATCTTTTGATACACAAAGTTTTTCAAATTTTCATGATGCCCAGTTTGTCTCTATTTACTTTTCCTGCCTTCTCTTGGATATCAGATTCAAGAAATCAGCTGGGAAGTTTCTTAAAAATTAAACATAAATTTACCATGCAACCAACAACGTTACTCCTGTATACCCAAAAGAAATGAAAATTATGTCTACAAAAGACTTACACACAAATATTTATAGCAAGATTATTTTTTATAGCCCACAAGAAGAAATGATCAGGGTGTTCTCAACTTGTAAATGAATAAACAAAATATGGTAGTGCCAGACAATGGAATATAATACTAAGCTTTCGAAAGGAAACAAGGATGAGCAAATCTCAAGGGCATTATGCTACATGTAAGAATCCAAATACAAATGACCACAAATTGTAGTATTCCATCTACCTCAAATATCCAGAAAAGACAAATGCACAGATTTTGAAAATAGATTATCGGTTGTCTGATGCTGAGACTAGAAATGAAGATTAGTTATATAGTTGCATGACACATTTTACTGCAGTGAAGAAAATGTTTGAAAACTACAGTACAACTCAGCTAACTTACTGATCATCACTGAAAACTGGCAGATGTTGCAGTATGTGGCATTTCCATAAAGTTGTTAAAAAGAAATATAAATGTATGTGCCTAATTGTGAGAAAAATATATAAATGAGAAATGATAGATTGGTGACTGCAAAATACAGGGAAGGGGGTAGAAAGGAGGCATGAAAAAACGATAATAGGGGTGGGAAAGGGGTCCCGCCTCTCTGAGGATGCTTTCTGTATAGCTCTGACTCTTAGACCAAGGTACATGTTACATACATGCAGACATACATGCGTGCATACAGGCATGCCAGTGAACCAGGAGGTAAGGGTTGGAGGGATGACGGTGGATAAACAATGAACAGATCAACCTAACATTGTAAATTAATAAAAAAAAAGCAGTCCAGTAATGAGAAGCAATACCTCAACTGAATGTTATAAAGCTAAATACAGAGTTACCTGCTGTTCTCTAGTTAGTAAGTTCTGTACTCTGGCTCACAGGGTTGTGAGTCAGTAATCTATAAATATTTTTGGAAGAAGAAGTTCTGAATAAGCAAGGAAGAAGGTTAGAATGACTCTTGTGGCATCAGTATGGAATCCGAAGAGTCACTATAACTTAAGTGGTTTTAGTATACACAGATGAATAGATGTAAAGAACAGACACATACTTGTGTGTGTGTGTGTGTGCTTTATAGCACATTTGTGCATTTCCTAGCACTATGCATTGAACGATGATGCCTGGTAGCAAAGAAACCAGGACCCAGGACTTGGTGTTTTATACCATTTTCCGGTCAAAGGACTCAGGACTCACTGGAGAAATGACTGATTCTAGCATTGACCACAGGAAATGCAAGGTGTATTTGCAGATACCTAAGTTATCCAATGGCACTAGAAAATTAGGAATTTCTACCTTTAAAATGCCAAAGGGCACAGGAAACTATGGGAAAGAACTAATGGCTAAGGCTGGAAGAATTTGAGCCCAAAATAAGTAACTATAATAAAATCAGTATCCATGGTTCATAGTAGTGTAAATAAATACATGCATACATAAGTAAATGGGGTGGAAGGGCAGATCTTCCTTACAGAAAGTTCTAATTAATAAATATATAAAGAATAAGGGGAGGGCCAGCGGCGTAGCTCGGTGGACTAAGCGCTTGCTTAAGTAAGTGTAGGGACAGGGTTCAACCCTGGCCCCAGGTACCCTGAGCCAGCAATGGAGTCCAGGCATGGTAGCTCATGCCTGTAATTCCAGCACTAGGTAGGCAGAAATCAGAAAGATCACTACAAGTCTGAGCTGCATAATAACACCCTGCAAACACACACACACACACACACACACACACACACACACACACAAATAAATAAATAAATAAATAAATAAATAAATAAATATAGAAATAAGGGGAGTGCAAAAAAAAAACAAACAAAAACCCCACAATACAAAACAGTGAACATCATAGTAACATGCAATTGCTACATGTTAGGCCAGACGTAGCGGCACACTCCTCTAATACCAGCACTCTGGGAGGCTGGAGCAGGAGGACTGCCGTGGGTTCAAGGCCAGTCTGGACTACATAATGAGTTAAAGGCCGGCTTCACAAGCCTTGTCTCAAAGACATAAATTAAAAAACAATTACAGGCAAGATCCATACTTCAGTGCTCATCATGGATAAAACTGAAACACAACAGGATATTGGCATGGTATCCATGTAGTTTCCCCCCAAAATCTACTCCTATTATTAAATGTGTGATAACTTGCCAGTGTAAAAAGCTGGCAGACACCATCTTAAGCAAGTCCTCCTCTAGGTTAACATCACCAGGAATGAACCCTGGGGACACCATGTCTCTCTGATGTGATAATTTTTTTTCTTTCTTATTTTAGGGAAGAGTCTACAGGAGATCCATCTGTTCCCAGCCTCCCAAGAGCTGGGATTATAGGCATGCACCACCACGCCCAATCTCGACTGCCATCTCAGCGTGCCACGGCAGGCCAGGGGATCGAACTTCTGGCCCCTGCTCTTGCTTGCAGGCACTTTAATCCACTGAGCTATTTGGCCAGCTCTCCTGATGTGATCATTGATGGGGCCCACAACAGGATTCCCGAGGTAGCCTTACCCAAAATGTGCAGCCCTAATCTTACCCTGAGAAAACACAGGACAGATGAACTGAGCAGTATCCAGTAAAAGTCCTGATGTCATGGAAGACAAGGGAAGATTGAGGGATTGTCACAGATTAAAGGAGACAAAAGGGACAACAGCTGGATAACAAGGGGCCCTGCACTGGATTCTAGAACAGAAAAAGAACCTCAGAGAAAAGCTAGTGAAATCTGAATCATGTTTACAGTTCAGTCAATATTATATTGATGTTAACTTCCTGGTTTTGATAACTGTAATATAGTTTTATAAAATGATAACATTTGTGTAAGATGACTAAAGCACATGCATAAATTCTACACTGGTTTTTGCAACTTTCTGAAGTCTGGAGTTATTGCAAAATAAAAAGATCTTAGGGCTGGGGTATAGCTCAGTAGTATGAGGCTTGCCTAGCCTATGTGAAGGGCTGAGTTCAATGCCCAGCTCTAGGAAGAGGGGAAGTTTGTTTAAAAAAAAAAAAACTGAGCTCCTCACACAAAGAACGAGTTTGGGTCATCCTTGGTAAAGAGATTTCGTTCCTTAAATTTAGAGTTAAGTATCAACCATTGAGATCAGTCCCCATCCACCAGGTCTGGAACATAAGGAGAAATTGTTTCAAATGAAACATCCCGTATCTGAAGCCACTTCTGAATCGTATCATTTTTAAGCTATTTAATTAAGGCCCACAACTTTCATTTCTCTGATATTTTGGTAGAAACTTGGGGAGGATAAAAGTCTGGATATTCTGGACAATCCCAGTCATCATCATTAAATTTAAGTGAGGGGGTCGGTGAGATAGCTCAGTGGATTAAGTGCCTGCTTAGGCAAGCACAGAGACCGTGGTTTGATCCCCAGCACCACAGGCCAAGCTGGGCCCACCCCCAGGCAGACTGGGCATGGTGGCGCACACCTGTAATCCCAGTACTGGAGAGGCTGAAAACAGGAGGATCATTACGAGTCTGAGCTGCCTAGTGAGACCCTGTACTAAATACAATCAATCAATTTAAGTGAGGAGATATATTGGGAATAATCACAACACAAACAGGATTAACATGGATTGGGCTCCAGAGGTTTAAAACTCATTTATCCAAGACACGGATAAAGGTCCATCTCGAATTCTTGTAATTTTTATTTCCTCTCCTTGGATAAAATTTCCTCTGCAGGACCCAGGTAAGCAATCCAAACGAAACAGCGATATTTTTGCTCATTAAAAGTAGTACTATAGGGCTGGCCAAATACCTCAGCAGATTAAAGAGTCTGCAAGCAGGTGCAGGGGCTGGGGGTTTGATCCCCTGGCCTGCTGTGCCCGCCCTACCCCTGGAGCGCGCTGAGATGGCAGTTGAGACTGGGCATAGTGGCGTGCACCTGTCATCCCAGCTCTTGGGAAGCTGTAAACAGGCGGATCACTATGAGTCTGATCTAGTAGTGAAGACCCTGAGCCCTGAACACCCTGTAGACCCTCCCTTAAAATAAAAAAATAAAAAAATTAGTACTACAATGTTTTTTTAAAAATCAAATCCTTCCAGGGTTTCAGTTTAAAATGATAATGCAAAAGGTATACAGCTGCTGTTAACAGTGATTGTTAGCAGGTGTGGTGGCACAGGCCTGTAATCCCAGCACTGGGAAACCTGAGGCAGAAGGGTCACCATGAGTCTGAGGCCAGCCTGGGCTGCAAAGCGAGTGTAAGCCTCAGCCTGGACTACACAGCAAAACCTTATCTCAAAGACATCACTAACAAAAACCTCTCCCCAAAACTGACCCAGCTGTGGATGAAGGGATAGGAAGCTCTTTAATTTTCTATCTTACAGATTTTTACATTTGATTTTGTATAACAATGATAGATTATTTTTAAACAAATTTTATATATATTTGCATATATAAATAAGTATATAATGCCAGTCTATCATTAGCTATTTTAAACTAAGTAGTAAACTTTTCAAACATAATGGTTAGTAATTCAATTTCATTTGTAATATATGAAGAGTGCAAGAGCTGGGAAGATAGCTCAGCAGCACGAGCACCTGCTTGGCCAAGCTCAAGGTCCAAGTTCGATCCTCAGTACCACAAAAAAAAAAAAAAAAAAAAAAAAGGCACAGAATAAGGAAAAATGTCACTTGTCACTCAGCATCATAAAGACATAATTTATCTAAAAGAAGGCAACAACAGAGTTTTGTGTCCCAAAGAATAGGCAGAGGTTGGAGGTCAAGGAATATCCACATGGTTAAGAAAGTGACGTTGGGCCAGGGATGTAGGGCACAGCACCTGCCTGGCAAGCTCGAGGCTGTGCATTCAATTCCTGGTACCAAAACAAAAATGACCTCTCCTCCCTCAAGCAAAGGACCAACAATGTGAATTCCAGTACTGCAGATAACACAATTACCTCAGAGAGGGCATGGAAGGAAGTGGCTCTAGAGTTATTTCTGGATTTTTTTCTAAGGAAAGCTTACAGACAGACAGACAGACACACACACACAGAAGGTGAGACACAGACAGACAGAGACAGACACAGGCAAAGACAGGAGAGAGACAGAGAGACACACACACACACACAGAGAGAGAGAGAGAGAGAGAGAGAGAGAGAGAGAGACCTCTTGTGAACTTGGGGTTGAAAAACACAAGGGTTCCCAAAGGGAACCACCCACCACCACCACCACTGGCTATGAAACCGAACAGCAATACATGTGCCTCTTCTGATGGGAAAGGCAGGAGCAGTCCTACAGTCCTCCTCTGGAGTAAAGGAGAGCTTCCCAAGTGATTCCCGAGGGGTGCTTTTACCTGCCTCAAGCAAGGTCCAAACTGGCCCATCGTAATCCCATGTGTTATTCCTGTTTCCTGGCTCTAGTTCCTTCTGGTCTTGCCTCCTTTTTAAACAAAGCTCAATTTAAAAATTCCAGCTTGTCTCAGCTGTGCTAAGGCTGAGAGGTGGGGGCTAGAGAGTCTGGGCCATTCCTACAACAACACTACCAGAACATCTGATAGTCACCCACATGTTTTGTCATCTGCACATCCCATATCTGGCTTTCTTATTTGTACATTTGTAGATTTGTTGGAAAAAAACTTTGTGTCAAGGTGCTGCCAGTAATTGAGCCCATCTTACATGCTGATTCATTGAAAAACAAGAATCAGTGTTTACCACAGACCAGTCACCCACTGGACATTACACGCTGTTCTAAGACCAAGACCCTTTATTACTCAGAGGCCAGGGGATGAAACAGATTAGTTTGAAACATCAGAGTATGAACACTGGGTCACTGAATAGAACCAAAATAGGCATTTGTTAAAAACATGCTTGCTAAGGTCAGGTCCAGCAGCAGGAGGGAGCTGCAGAGATGAGCTCAATGCACTTTATCAATTTTAGACTTCGTCTTGTACAGGCTGACTATAAATAATATAAATAGCAGGATTTGTCACCCAACCAAAGACGAGTAGCAGCAGGCTAAGTGACTAGGAGAGAAGTGGGTCTGGGACAGAGCTGGGATGGAGAGCTGCCTTTCTTTCACGCACAGGCTAATTGTGTGATCACGGCCACAAGTCCCCCAGGTGATGGCTTGGCCCAGAGCCTCCTGAAGACTTCTACCAGCTTCAAGATACCATCATGCCATCCCAACGCCCTTCTCCTCCAATGAATGCCCAGACTCCAGCCTGCCCTAAACTTTAGAGTTCATGACGTTGAGCCTATTCCCCTTGGGCAGAGTCTAGACTTCATACTCCTCAATCTGAGGCAGTAAGGGTCAAAATATTCCTCTGCACACATCTTTAGGGGGTGCCTTTTCAGCTCAAGTGAGACAGGCCTTGGATGTAGCTCTAATGCTCAGCATGTTCCAGTGCCAAACAGCCCAAGGCCATGGACTAGACAGAGTTTCCAGAGCCTGCTGGAGAGGGCAGAGCTCCAGTGCTGAGTCTTCAAAGTGGGGGTGCAAACTGCCCTGGGGGAGTAGGATCTGCCCTGCCCTGGCAGGCACAGCCCTCTAGGTGATCACAAAGATTTGCTTTCAGCCCCCAAACTGAGTGGGACCAAAAGATATTAAGGTACCTCTTTTCCTTTCTCTAAGTTAGACTAAAGGACATTTCAGAGCCAGATAAAAATCACGTGACAAAAACTGGGAAAGACCTAATAATACTCCTAGTTGGTAAGGATCTGGAATACAGTTTCAAAGAGCAGGTGATACAATCCACAGGTTGAGGCAGCACTCCCACCAATATACGTGGTGAGCCAGTGACAAAAAGACTGCCCTGCTTGGCCCTCCTACCACAGTCCCCAAGTCACTTACCCTCACACTGCCTGCCCTCCCCTTGGTAGCCAGGCTTGCAGGAGCACTTGTAGGACGTGGGTGTGTTCTGGCACAGGGCATCGGCATGGCAGTCATCTAGCCCTTGGGTACACTCATCTATGTCTGCAAAAGAATACACCAAGCACCCAGCATGGTGTCCAAGTCATGTGCGACGTGGCCTGTCCAGGGCCGTATCCCTCCTCCCCACTCACTTCACCTCTCAAGCCAAACTGCTCAAGAGCCTCAGAAGGAGCCATGACGTGCCCAGGTCCCTATTTCCAGATGCAGTCAGTCCCTCTAACTGGAATTACAAACCTACCATGATCTATTGGCCTATGAGACTCCGTTTTGCTCCCAGACTCCCCACCTGTGCTCTGTTTGCCTCCTTTCACAGCACATACCATGTGGGCTCGTTGCTATTTTCCTGTCCGTCCCTCTACTAGACAATGTCTGACAGCAGAGAAGCCCATATCCTTTATACCAAGCCAGCCCGGTGCCTGGCACAGCAGGAGGCAATGCTACATGCCCGAGAAAGGAGGGAAAAACCAAGTTGGCAAGACAGCTGTGAAAGCCGCGTGGTTGTTTCAGGAATGGGAAGGAGGAGAGCCCTGAGCTCTGAGCAGAAACCATTCAGCAAAAATGGGGAGGGGGTCGCTAGTGCCCCCAATCCCTGCCTATCATCTCAACCTAGAACACGGACTTGGCACGAGTATTTCTTGGGTTGACATCATCCCAAATGTTAATTTAAGACC
>PVJA010033691.1:0-23095 GCA_004027025.1 Myocastor coypus | reverse complement strand
GCTGAAAAACCAAGAGGGACTGTCAACAGGGCGCTGAGCACAACGGGCTCCTGTGGCAGCTAATGTGGATGGGAGAGTGGAGAAGAAGGCTCTCCTTGTTAGACTGAGGCTCTTCAGAGCTCCCTGTTGCAAGAATTCCCTGGAATTTGGTTAGAACGTAGATCCTGGGCCATGGTTCCAGAGATCTGGATTCACTGAACAGGGGGGAAGAGGAGGAGGTCATGTATGTGTGTTAAGTGCTACTGCATATAAAACTACACATACTCACAAACACACACTCCTAGATTCACACACATGTGCACACAGTCAAGGATTACACACACACACCCATGCACATTATAGGATTTAACCTCCATACACCTATACTTAAACACACATATCCCTATCCCTTGAATTATACACACATATATAACTCTCTAGATTTTTTATGCACACATGTGCAGACATAGCCCCTAGAATTCCCCACACTCACACATACCTAGAATTCTACATACACACCCCTTAGGATTCCACACACAAGCAAACACCTACTCCTAGAACTTTACACACACACACACACACACACACACACACACACAGCCATCTGGAGATTCTGACTCCGTGGTTCTGGGGTGAGGTCCGGATGCTTATATGTTCCGCCACCACCCCAAGCTGACTCTGATCTCCAGAGACATTTGGGAAGCACTGCCGCTGGTAGATTTATGAGGCAGCCGTGGCTCATCTTATATGATTTGGTGCCAGTCTGGCTTAGAGGCTGGACATGGCAGGCATTTAGGGCTTCCTACACATCCCAAGATTTCCTGTTAACCTCACTGGGAAGAGAGTTGCTGTGCAAAGTGAGAAAGCGGCCCGATCTCAAGGTGATGGGGACAGGAAGTGCTGCTGGTCCTGTCTTCTCACAGAGCCTCGGAAGCCTTGTGGGGCTGCTGCCATAGGAAGAGATTAGGGAGATTTCTTTCCCAGGGGAATTAAGGAAGGAGGGAGATTCCAAGGGTTCTTGTGCTGTAACCATGGTTATATTGTCACTAGATTGATGCAGGGGCCTCACGATGGGTCTCCCGAGACCCAGGCTTGAGTGTGATTTTGTCTCCAAAGACCTTTGCAGAAGTCACTCCTCGCTGCTCTTCTCTATCTTTGAGATGGAGCATCAGTGGTGGTTAATGATGCTGCAAAGATTTCACGTGGCATTAGGTAGGAAATAAAAGCGGTGACAACTCCACCCTCCATCAACAGTGTCACTTACTGAGAGCTCACTCTATTTCAGGCATAAGCTATTGTGTTAAATACATGCATTATCTCACTCAATGCTTTAAGTGACTCATTGAAATAGACGTCCTTTCCACAACACGCCTGACACTCCGCAAGAGTAACACCATCTAAACTGCACTCTTGCTCTTTTCCATAGCTAATAAGCTTCAAGTTTCAGAAGTGGAATCAGACTCAGAGAGGTGAAACGATTTGCTTACTATCACACGGCCATTAGATGATGGGATGGAGATTGTCCCTAGTGCACCTGGTCTTAAAGCCAATATGTTGGAGCCACACAGTCTCATTTTAGATATGAGAAGATGAAAGCATGATAGCTAGGAGCTAAGTCTCCTGCCCTTGGAGGCGGTTGGATCATGGGGTACTCACTCCTCAGTGAAATTTTTTCATTGATGAGTTTCATGGTGGAATGTTAGGAGGTGGGACCTGGTCGCAGGTGAGTTACTGGGAGGTGGCCTGGAAGGGAGCGTTCTTGGTGCCAGAGTAACTCCCTTCTTTCCCTGCCTCCAGGACATCAGGGGACATCAGCTTTCTTTTGCCATATCCTTCTGCCGTGCATTACCTGCCTTGGAGCCAACTCATTGCGAAACAAAACCTTGTGCAAAAATACACCCCTCCTCTTTGAAGTGGAAGGTGTCCAGTACCTTGCCCTAATCACAGGAAAGTGAAGTAGACAGGAGGTTTCAAGGAAGTCTAAGTGACTTCCCCAAAGGACTCGGGTTGGGAACTCACATCAGCCTGACTCCAAAACTAGACCCCTTGCTGTGAGTGCTTAGAAAGGAAGAGGCCAATCAGGCTGACGTTCATCACCGTCTCCCTCTAATGCTGACAAATCAGGGGCAGCAGGATGGGCCTTAGGGGCCAACACTCTGGGTGCCTCCAAGTGCCAGCTTCCACAGTCCCAGCGAAAGATGCAGCCACAGCAGACAAATTCACCGTGAACGGGCAGAGGCAGGGCATGATGGCCGTGAAAGTGCTTGGTGATCTCCAATGACGGTAATGACAATGACCAGTAAGTCATAGCCGGCACCTAAGTAGGCTGAGGTGATGGTGAACCTCTTCTCTTGCCTCATTTATTTGCAAGCAGTAATTTGCTTACTTGGAGGGATGACCACTTGCAAAGAGAACTCTGACTCTAGCCTGCACCCTGCCTCAGGCTTTTAGAGGTTACAAGTCCTACAGACAGGGCTTTCTACCACAAGGGTGACACCTGATGGTCATGTCCAGTGTTACCTCTGAGTGAGTCAGCTGTGTTGGTTTCTTCCTTGAAACTTGGCAGGATGCCTGTTGCTCAGAATCCTGGCTCAGAATGGCAGGTTCAGGATCTGAGTTTCCCTAAGAGGAGATTCGTGGACTCCTATAGGCCTCTCTTCATCCCATTTTGGCTGTATTTCTGCTCTGTGGAAGTCCCATGGTCCCCTCTGACCACATTCACATACAGCTGCCTGCCTGTATTTCCCCCACCTGCCTTGTCTTTACCTCACAGCTTTTGGTTTTCTGCTTCATTCAAAAATTAAAGATTTTTTTTTTTTTTCCTGAAGGGAAGAAGAAACTGATCACCATCTTCATTCCAGAGTAGGTACATGAGGGCTGGCGGTATAGCTCAGCAGATTTAGCGCTTGCTTAGAGGAAACGCAGGGGCCAGGGCTCGGTTCCTGGCCCCCCTTCTGCCATGCCAGCCCCGCTCTAGAGCGCGCTGAGCTGGCGATGGAGTCTGGGTGTGGTGGCGCGCGTCTGTAATCCCAGCACTTGGGAGGTACAAACAGGAGGATCACTATGACTTAGTAGTGAGACCCTAAAACAAACAAACAAAACACAAAAAACAAAAACAAAAACAAAAACAAAAAACCCAGAAGTGGACAGAGCAGGTACATGCACCCTTTTTCCTCTCAAATTTCCAAACTCTTCTTCTATCACACTTCTCATGATGGTAACTACTACAGAGCCTATATATATTCATACATATTCATGACAAGAAGGATTGAAAAGGCATAGGACTTGCAACCGGCAGTGTGACGGAATGGTACAGAGGATGAGTTTTGAAATGAGAAAGAACTGAATTTAAATCATAATCTTACCACGCACTAGCTTTGTGGTCCTGAACAAACCTGTTGGCCTCTTTGCACCACGTTCTCTGTTTTTGCAATAGAAAGAGTAATCGTGGTCACACTGTATGGTTGTCGGAGAAACCCAGGCGGTAAGACACATGAGTAAAGCGTATAGGACTGTGCTGCTATGAAGGCAACAGCTATTGGCAATATTAACATGATTAGGCTGATGTCCTTTATGTGTCAAGAGAAATACCTGGGAACGTTTCTCTGCAGCTCCTCTTCCATCATAATTGTCCTATGGGCATCTTCCCGAACCATTTCCAGGAGCTTCTGCAGATCTAATGGGAACAGAAGAGGTTACCCACAACTTGAAGTATGATTGTGTGCAGCCAGATTCCAGGCTGGGGTTTGCTCTGAGTGTCAGAGATCTGGAGAGGGATTCCACTAGGGTCCAAAAGAGGTGCCTTATCATGGGTCATAAATCTGACCAGGTGATGCCCTACTTTAAATCTGTCAATGACTTTTCAGTTTTCTCTTGGCAACTGCACATGGCCTATGAGGCCTTGGAGAATCTGGATGATCTTATTTTTTCCTTTATTCATGTTAAACTCTGCTATAATCCGAGAGAACTCTCTTTCCCATTCCAAGAAGAAATCTTGTTCAGGAAACCCCTTCTGATCTCCATAAGCCTGACTTGCCAAACTGTTGATTTGTGGGCTAAATGAAGCTCAGAAATGTATTTCATTTGATTTGAGGTGTATGCCAGCCTTTTAAAGCTAGGAGGTTTTTCATAAAATTTCAGAGCTCTAGCTCCCCTGGGAAAGAATCTGAAACGAGGCTACATTGCCCTTGTCCCTGATGCATGCTGAGTGTAGGTTTTAGATCAGTGTCTGCTCTTCAGCTTTCCGTGGCTCCCACCACTCCTCTTAGTTCATACTTAATACTATTGGATTTTACATTGCACAGTAAAACTTCCTCAGAATTAGTTGTTATGGATTGGATCATGCCTCCAAAAAGATACACTGAAGTCCTGGTTTCTAGTAACTTAGAATGTGACCTTATTTGGAAATAGACCTAACACAGACATAATGAGTTAAGATTAAATCATATTAGAGTATTCTAGGTCCTCAGTACAATATGACCGGTACCCTAATAATAAGAAAGAGAAATATAAACAGGGAAAATAGGTATTTGTGGTAGTAGAGGAAGAGATTGGGGAGACATAGAAGCCACAGATTGTAGGCAACTACTACAAGCTCCAACAGTCAAGGAAGGGTTTTCCCTTAGAGATTCCAGATAAAAGATGGTCCTGATGGTACCTTGATTTTAGGTGTACAGCATCCATAGCTTAAAGGCAATAAATTTTTGTTGCTTTAAGTCCTCTGATGTATACAATTTTAACAAATGGAAATTGGAAGAGAATGGCTACATTTTCTATGGATATGAATCTCTAGTCTCTTCAGTAATTTGTGCTCTCTAACTTGGAACTTGCTTGTTGAAAACCCAGCCCAAGAGAATAATGGGCTTCAGAACTTCCTTTTCCTCCTGTTGGAAGCTGTCCTCGGTGCTGAAACGCCATAGTGCGAGGTTATAACTCCTCGAATGTCTTCTCCAGAATTTCTCTCCACATTTGCAAACAAGAGAGAGAAGAGGCTTGGAATGAGACCAGGAAGAGTGATATATGTAGACAGCCATCAGAAGACCAAAGCCTTCCCAGGAAATAAATGCCAAACTATATCACCAGAGAAAACAAATTCTGATTGTTTCCTCCATCTTTTAACCCTTGGTTTCCTAACAATCCTTTGAATGACTAAATTTATTTTTTCTTCCTCTTTGGGCAAAATAAACGAGGTCTTTTGTGATGCAGCTTGGTTTGAGAGAGAACACTGTCTGGAAAACCCCTATTCCACTCTGAATTGCTATTTAAGTGAGTTTCTCCACTACTAGTTCCAAAATTAGTAGAAGGAATAACCATAGTTTCTTGGGATTCCTTTGCCACTAATTGGAATAAAAGACACATTTTTTTCAGCACCATGATCAGACTACTACATTTAGCAATCAACAGCATGGGTGCAAAAACAGGTCTATAGTCAAACCCTTTGTTGGAATGTTTTACACTTTCCACAGAACAGAAACTAAAATAATTTGTTATACAACTAGTCACAAATACAGTCCTTGAGTTTTCTTTTTTTTTTTTTGCCCACAAGCATGAGTATTGTCTAAAACATGTCTTCTTTGCAGCAGCTAGGCCCTGCCACCACCGTGCTTGGCTGAGTTCACAAATTTGTTGTAAGCTGTAGCTTCCTTGTTACTTCCCTAGTTGTCCTCTCTTGCTAAGCTTTGTTTCTTGGAAGTGTTTAAGACCTTCTGCCACTGCCATGGTTACTGCTGCTGCTGGAGCCACCACAGACACCTTGATTTCATGGTTTGGTAAAATATTGTCCTCTGCCATCATAGGGCCCAGAGCTTTTGCCTCCAAAGTTCCTTCCCTACATGGGTCCAAAGTCTGAAGACTGATTGTTGCATCACCCCCATAATTGCTCTCCTCATTATGAAATCCACTGTAGCCATCTCCACAGTTACTATATCCACCTCCACTACAACTGCCACCAAATCCATCTTGACCAATGAAGTTTCCTCCATGACCAAAACTGTCATTGCCACAAAACCACCTCCACGACGACCACCAAAATGTCCAGAACCACTTCAGCCTCTTTGGCTAGATGAAGCACTAGCCATCTCCTGCTTTGACATGGCTTTCCTCACCTCACAGCTGTGGTCATTCACATTGTGTTTGTTTCTTTGTTGTTGTTTTGCACTGTGTTATTTTTGAATGATAATCTTATTCACAGAATCATGATCATCAAAAGTTACGAAAGCAAAACCCCTCTTCTTTCCACTGGCTCAGTTGGTCATAATTTCAATCACTTTGATATTTCCATGTTGTTCAAAATAATCTCATAGATGATGTTCTTCAGTATCTTCTTTAATGCCATGAACAAAGATCTCCTTCACTGTTAAATGGGCACCTGGTCTTTGAGAATCTTCTTTTGTGACAACCTTTCTGGTTCCACAACTCTTCTATGTACTTTGTGTGGCCCTCTATTCCTGGCTGCATCCCCCTCCTCCACAGTGGCACAAGTGACAAACCAAAAGCCCCTGGAGTGCTTGGTGTCTGGATCTCTCACTACTACCATGCAGTCTGCAGTGTTACCTTATTGCTCAAAATGGCTCCTCAGGCTCTCATCAGTTGTTTCAAAGCTCTGCCCCCCACCCAATGAAGAGCTTCTGCAGCCATTCAGGCTCCTTAGGAGACTGTCACTTAGACATGATGGCAGCTGGAAGACAGATTGACAATGCTTCCTCTGCAGTGTCCACCGGCAGAGAGGAAGCTCTCTGGCCATTGACTTGGGGGATGGTATATGTCCACAGAGAAACCACAGCAAGCCGTTTCCAGTGATTTGCATCTACAAAGACTTCATTATGCAGCTCACTTTGGAAGTCAGACCTTGGTCAAATGATGCATCTCTCAGAATAGGATTCATGAATTCAAAATCAATTTGAGGAAATTTTAGAAGGCAGTGAGAGACTGGACAAACAGAATGGAGGAGAGGACTAGGGTAGAAGGACTTCCCTTTCTAGAAGCAATGCTCTGTTGGAAATGTATTTTGTAGCCAGTATGTGCACCAGGCTGAAGGGAAGCCATTTTTGCTGCATGGATCTCACATGCCCTGCCCACCCCCCCTTTTCCTTAGTAACAGAACGATGATTCTTCCAATCTGGTGGGAAGAAGGATTTACCGGACAATTTCTTGAGTATCTTTTGCTGTTGGACATGATTTGGTAATTAATTTTCTGAGAGATGAGACTTTGTTTTCTTTTTTCATGGCCAAATATAAGCTTATTAATATTTTCTTATAAATATTTGGTTCCTTTTTTTTTCAAAAAAAAAAAAAAAACAAACAAACTAGAATGTAGACACTTCCCACCCCATCACAAGTCAGTATACATTATTTATAATTTTCAAATGAAACATTACAGATCTGACATTCAGATCTCTATGTAAAATAAAAATGACAAAACAGTTAAACTTTGATCGGTTACTACTACAATCTACATAAACTTGGCACAGGTTAAAATAGAGCATCTAAGCTGCATCTCTTATTCCAGACTATCCTCACCCTCCTCCAGGTATGTACTTTTTTTGGTGGCATCAGGGACTGAACCTAGGAATCATGAGTGTAAGATAAGTGCTCTACCACTAAGCTACAGCTGCTCCTTTTTATTTGAGATAGTATTTCACTAAACCATGGAAGTTGAGATTTTAGCAGAAGTATAGTAGGGGCTTCTGAGATGGTTGCTTGAATATAGCTGAGTGTGGGCACTGAACCCAGGGTGTTTACACTGAGATATGTCCTTAGCCTTTAAGATATTTTTTTAAAATTTTTAGATAAGGTCTTGATATATGCTAAGTAGCTCAGGCTGGGCTAGAACTTGCAATCTTCGCTCTCAGCTTCCCAAGTGCTTACAGGTTACAGACATGCACCCCCATGCTCAGCTATGCAGGTACTTTTATATTTGCCCACTTTCTTTCTGTTTTAAACCTAGCATGTGCCAGCCATATTGGGTCATGAGTCCTGTTGATGATGGCTATGATGGCTATGTCAAATAGAAGCAATAGAAGAAAATAGGACCAATGATAACCTTTGGAATTCACTTTACAACCCTGGGATTCACTTTTTTAATTATTATTATGACCATCTCAGTATGCCCATGAGGGTGGGGCTGGTGCAGCATGTGGTGTTGGGGATCAAACCGTGGTCCCTGTGGCTGCCTAAGCTTGCCTAAGCAAGCACTTTAGACTGCTGAGCCATCTCGCTGGCCCCTAGATTTACTTTTAAAAATAATTTTTTATCTCTTTGCAGTCACTAGTTTTCAGATCCTTGTATTAGCCAAAAGAAGTTTCGATCTGATACAGTGAAATATAGTTTTAAATTAAGAACTCAATAAGAGCCAATATAAAATACTAAAAGGCTTGAAAATGATTTATGTATGCCCATGCTTATAGCAGCACAATTTGTGAGGGCTAAATATTAGAAATAACCCAGATCCCCATCAGCTGAAAAATGGATTTAAAAATATGTGGTATTTTTTTCACAGTGGGATATTATTCAGCTGTACAAAAGATTGCATGTACGGATATCAGATTGTTTCACTAGTGTGAGAGTCTGAAAGAGTAAATGAAATCTGAAAGGTACAATAGATTCTGTGAAAGGGAAAGTGTTCAATGATGAGAAAAAGCTGGAATGAGGAAAAGGACAAAAGAATGAATGGAAAAAGATGTATTTGTGCAAATATGCAAGAGACTTTGGATAGTTGTACTGCTGATTTCTGCTGAACTGTTGAAAGGAACAGTTAGCGCTCCATTTTTTACCTTCTTTTAATTTCTTATACCTTTTTATTTATTTATTTTTATCAATTTTGCATGATTATATCTGGTAATCTAAATGAGTAATTTGAAGATAACATTAGGTAGTACAACAAACATTGTCAAATTCCTATTATATTGTTTAGTGAATTCTATATGGTTTCTAATTTTTTTGGCATTTTGCATTGTCTTTATTTTTTTGTATTCTATTATTTTTTATAGTTTTTATTCATTTAATGAGAAAAAAGATAAAATAGCAATGAAACAGTTTTAAAACAGGTTAGTAGGATAGTTGCAATAATTAATACATTGCATATTGGTGTCTTCATAATAGTTATTCAGAGGACAAGATGGAGACATGATATCTTGTCTAAAAAATATTAGTACAAACTTGTATTCTCAATGAACTAAGAGAAAGTAGCTATATAAACTGTTATCTATCTATCTATCTATCTATCTATCTATCTATCTATCATCTATCCTTTCTTTTGCTCCCTTTTTTTTTCCCCACAACAAAATGATCCTTTATTTACACTTTTGTGATGCTAATAATGCTTTTCTTTTTATATTTTACTACAGGTCTATAGGGTCTACAGCATCTTACTATGCAGATTGGATTCAGTGATCTGCTTGTGTTCAGCCTCCCAAGAGCTGGAAATACAGGCACATACCACCACGCCCAGTCCCACCCACTATCTCAGTGCATCCTGGGGGTGGAGCTGGCACAACATGCCCTGGCCACTGTGTCTTCCTAAGCAGGTGCTTTAATCTGCTGGGCTATTTGGCTGGCCCTGTTGCATTATCTTTAAAAAATGATAATAAAATAAAGAAAAATGGAAAGCTGAAGGGAGTCAGGGAAGGCTTTGGAAAAGAGGGAACATTGAGCTGGGTCTTGAAGACTGAGTGGGCATCTACCAGACTGAGGAGTCAGAGTGAAAGAAAATTTCAAATAAATTATTTAGGAGTATGAATTGTTTACGAAGAGAAAAGTACCATGGTGAGGTTGGACTGCTCTGCTTAAGGGAAGGAGCTGAAAATCTGAACCAGCTACAGGACTCCCGGAAGAAGGCCAGGAGCTATGTCTTAGAGATGTTAAAATGGGCAGTACCAGATCAAACATCTAATTTAGAAAGTTCCCTGTGGCGTGACATCGAGAAAAATCAGTGGGTTCCGGCAGGACAAGAGGCGAGGAGACCAGGAAGCTCTTATGCTCTGGACCTCTCTCCCTCCTCAGCTTCTGTTCTTCCGGTCTGAACCTGAAGTCAGAGCTGAGAGAAGCTTTCCTCGACCATCCTGGAAGCCTCACCCACAATCCACTCGGTCGCCTCTCTTCAGCCCAAGATTAAGTTTTATTATCCTCTGAGCATGGAGAATTATCTGCAATTGTGTTGCTGCTTCTGGCTTTCTTGTCTATAGCCTTTCTCCTTCTTCTGAACTGTACTATGCCTCAGTTTCCTTCTGCTAGCAGGGCCTCCACAAGCGGGTACGGAAGGAAATCCATAGCTGTTGATGGTCGAGACCTAAGTCATTTTTCTATATGTGTTCAGAGAACAGCTTTTCAGGGCTTGGGGACTTTTCGCATCCCCTGTTGACAGGGAAAGGTGGAAGGATTCTCTTATAGCCTACTCTGTCTCCTAGCCACTTAGTGGTGGTTGCGTTTCTGCCCATGCCTGGCTCTGACACACATTCTGGGCCTATTTTTGACTTCCTTACCACCAGCCGGATGTCTATGCTGCACCCAGTCCTTGGCAGCCCTGCCCAGCCCTGGGGACCACTTACACAGTGTTGAAGGACCTGGCCCAGCAAGCAGGTGAGCGTGCGTGCGTGTGTGCGTGTGTGCGTGCCTGTGCACATGCGTGCTTGCGTGCGTGAATGTGTGTGTGCGCGTGTGTGTGCACGTACGCGTGTGTGTATTCATGTGAGTTTTTGTCTTGAGCAACAGCCTGTAATGTGCAATGCGTGTCCCTGCAAGTATTTCTGTGAGGATCACAGAAAAGACAAATGAATCTCTTTCCAGAAAAGACAAAAATCTGTGGAGAAAGAAAATAGATTTGCCGGTTCTTGGAGACTGGCTGGAGAGGCCGAGAAACTGGTACTGGGTAAGAGGTTTTCTTTTAAATGGATAAAAATGCTCTGAAATTAGATTGTGGTGATGGGTGTATAATTTTTTAAACTTACTAAAATCCGCAAATTGTACCTCTAAAATGAGTGAACTTTATGGTACGCCAGTAACCCCTAAACGAAGCTGTTTAAAGGTAGGTACTAGATCTGAAAGACTTAGTGAGAAAAAATGATCTAAGCCATCTCACTAAATTTTATATTGATTACACATTGATACACAGTATTCTAAATAATTTGAGTATAAATAAAATATGCTTTTAAAATTCACAAAACTTAACAAGTGGTGGTGGAGTGTACCTTCCCCCAAGGAAGAAGGCTCAGAGTAATTTAAATTATAGAAAATATCTCTGACCTCTACTGGGAAAAAAGGAACCCAAGAAGACTGAACAGGGCTGGGGTCTTCTGTGTCCCTACTTACTGACTGTTAGTGAAGGTGAAGCAGGAAGAGCTTGCAAAGACCCAAAGGGAGCAAGGCGCATCTCGGTAGAACTTACAGATATGGAGAGGTTCTTCATCTGGCTTGGTCGAAGAAGACTCATTGTCCTCGATGTCTTTGCTGCCTGTCCCCTGGGTGACCAAGCTCTGGGGCTCATCTGAGCCAGGGTTCACAGAGATCATGCTGCTCTGTGGGGAGGATCCCCCGCTGGTCCGAGACAGGCTGAGCATGGAGCCCCGCCGGCTTGGCTTGTGGGTGATACTTCGCATTATGGGAAGTTTGAATTTTGTGGTCTACAGGAGAGATAAAAGAAGGAGAGATTTTAGAAACGAAGAAGGAAAGATGGGAGGGAAGAAATGGAGGAGGGAAGGAAGGAGGTATGGAGGAGGGGGAATGGAAGGAGAGAAGAAAGGAAGAAGGGAAGAGGGGAGAAAGAGAAAGAGATTGGGAAGAAGAAAGAGAGGAAGAAAAAAGGAAGGAAAGTAGGCTGGTGGTAAGGAAGTCAAAAATAGGCCCAGAATGTGTGTCAGAGCCAGGCATGGGCAGGAAAACTTGGTGCTAGGCGTGCGCTCTTTCTGGATCCTCCCAAACACCACACAGCATATTGTGGATCTGGACTGACTTTTGTCACAATTTGAGATAATTTAAAAATGTGTACAGGGCAGGGGAGATCGCTCAGAGGCTTAAGAGCCTGCCTGACAAGTGCGAGGTCCTGAGCTCAGTCTCCAGTATGAAAAAGAAGTGCACAATTTGAAGCAAATGTGATAGGTCTTATGATATTGAACCAACGAACGCTGACTGTCCGCTGAGGAAGTCCTATGTGTATTTCCAGAACTGTTTTTGACTTTTCTTTTGTAATGAGTACTGGAGTGTACTTTTTGACTGTAGAATGAATATATTCTAACTACTTCATGGTTTTGGCCCTGCATTATATATGCCAGGTCTTCCTCACTAAGTTGATGCCTAGTCCTTAAGGGTGATGATTTGTCTTTGCTGTTTTTAAAAGAATCCAAGGTAGAGGACATTCCTGACCTGATGTTTAGAAAGTGGAGTAGGGGTAAGAAGATTTCTTTGGAGGGACAGCATCATTTGGGGCGGGAGCTATGATTGTAGTGGGTGGGCACGACTGAATGGCAGGTAGCAGAGCCAATATCCAAACAGAGGTGAGCTTGATGTCAATGCTTGATTACTAGGCCATGGCTGCTTCAGAGAAAGAGCTCATATAACAGGTTAGGGAGAGAGAGAGAGAGAGAGAGAGGAGAGAGAGAGACAGAGACAGAGAGACAGAGACAGAGAGAGATAGACAGAGAGAGACAGAGACAGACAGAGAGACAGAAACAGAGAGAAAGAGAGACAGAGAGAGACAGAGAGATGGAGAGACAGAGAGAGACAGACAGAGAGAGGCAGACAGAGAGAGACAGAGATAGAGAGAGACAGAGAGACAGAGACAGAGACAGAGACAGAGAGAGACAGACAGAAAGAGAGACAGAGAGAGAGAGACAGAGAGACAGACAGAGAGACAGACAGAAAGAGACAGAGAGAGAGAAACAGAGACAGAAAGAGACAGAGAGACAGAGACAGAGACAGAGAGCAGAGGGACACACAGGGAGAGAAACTATACAGTTTAAGATGTGATCTCTTTCTGTGTTTGGTTCATTTCACTCCAGATCTTTAGCAAAATTCTCCACAAATGTCAGAATTCTTCAGAATGTGACAGACTGGAGAATTAGAGTTTGAATAGGGTTTAGGGAGCTCTCCATGGGAATGCGAGGGTTACAAAATGATTGTGATAGAAGAAAAAGCAAACACCAAGAGTTAGCATTTCTTCGAGGCTCCTTCTCCCCTGACTTTGCACCTAGCCAAGGTTTTACCAGACTGACAGAAAGCCTCTGGCCTCCCTGCTTCCCTGGGGATGGACGATGTCACAATTCGAAGGCCATCTCTTTCTGTTTCATTGATCACAACATAAACTCCCAGTGCTGGAAACCAGGATCTTCAGATCAATGCCATTTCTGAAAGCTGGAAAGAGTGTGTCACAAGGGCAGCTTGGAGAGTTCCCGTGAGCCCCGTGAGGTTAGGGACCCTCTGCGAGTCAGACCTCCTTGCCTCGGTTTCCTCATTCATGAAATGAAAGGGATGGGTTGACCTGATCTCAGAAAAGCTTTCCACACCTACAGTTCTGCGTGCATCGTTTTTGAGCTAGGATTTCATCTGGTGCTCTTAAAGTTGCCATTAATTAAAATTCAATTAACCACCCCAGGCAGGAAATCCAAAGTGAAGGGCTGACACTTCTGATTAAATTGAGAGTGGTAGAAAAAAAAAATTAAATGTAGGAGGATGATGTGACAGGCAGTTTCTAGCATCTTGCTTGCCCTTTATTGAGCCACTTTCCCTGAATTCGCTTAAATCCCCTAATGCTTCTCTAATTTTTTAATATAACACTCAGGAGCAGTGTTAACCAGCTGCTGTGTTCCATCTGGCTCAGTGGGAACTGACGTTTCGGTAACAGAGGAAAAGATTTTCCTGAATGGTTCTTCATGCTTCCTAAGGTGCAGGGGTTGCAAACTGTGGCCTATGGGGAGACGTGTCTACCCAAGATTTTATAAATTGAGAGACTTTGAGCATGAAAATCCAAGTGTTCAGTTTTTCTTCAAAATGGATAAACCCTGGGCTCTTCCTTTCCTTTAGCAAAATGTGCTAGAGTTAAGCAGAGGCTTTCTCTTCGTGGCGCTGCAGTGTTTCAGTTTGCTGCAGACTTCACTCTCCCTAGAGTTCCACCCAGCTTGATTTTTTCCAATAATGCAATTTTCCAACCCCTGGGGAATGCTGCCTGCTGCCTTAGGACCAATGAGGTCTGTACACCCAGAGAACTATGAGGGGCGGTGGGTGGGGTCAGAGTTGCATTCTGTATCCTCCTTTTACAGGTGGCAACACATAAATTGGGAGTGGGTGGAAAAGGTCTTGTTGGAGGTCACACAGTGACCTCAGTTACAGTGGCCAGGCCTCCCACAGCCTAAGTTAGTGTCCCTCCCTCACGAGTGGACCATGCTACAGCTCAGGGCTTGACCTACAAATTTACTGGCATGTTTCAGTTTTTAAAAAAAACTGATGTATTTGGCACAGGGTCTTGCTACACAGCTCAGAGCCGTAGCGATCCTCCTGTTTCAGTCTCCTCATTGCTGGGATTACAGGCATGTGCTACCATGCCCACTTTTGGTGAACAGCTTAGCTGGCCTGGGGTGGGGTTGGCATGGCACACAGTACTGGGGATTGAATGCTCGCATTTGCCAGGCAGGTGCCTAGACTGCTGAGCTATCTCCCTGGCTGGATTATTTCATTTTGTAAGTGCTCAACTCCAGCAATTCATTCTCCCGCCTTCCAGTTTTAGTCATGAATAGCCCTGAAGGACATTTGTTAGGGTCTGTGGCTCTTGTTGACTTATGTGCACATCTCTGGAGGTGGGTGGGCATAACGTCTCCATAGCAACTTCCTGTGAGCAAACAAAGGCTCTTACATCTCAGGTCTAGGAGCATCCTGGTGGAAAAGGAAGATAATGAGGAGACTCATCGTGGGGGGTGGTTATCATCATATTGTGGGGAACAGGCACCAGAAGAGGTTGGGGGCTAGGGAACAGAGGGGATGGGCTGCCTCTACCACGGCCCTGCTCGGTGACCTTATTCAAGTCGCTTAACTTCTCTGAGACCCAACTTCTGTCACTCCTATCAGAGGGTAAGGATGGTGCCCCCTGGAATCCTTAAGAAGACAGAATCAGCAGTACACCTAAAGGTTCCTTGGCACAGTATCCACCCATTGGTGAGCGCACTGAGAAGTGGCCTCTAAAAAAAAATAACCAAAGCACAGTGAAGCCCACCAAGTTCAAAATGAGTTTGCGTGGCGTTTGTCTGGGTTTTTCACTAATATGAATTGGATAATGCCTGTGGTTGGGTGTTGATATTCCCACGACAAGCGTATAAGTTTCTTTGTTGAGCAGGTAAACGAGGAGGCCTGGAGTAAGGCATAGCTTTGGGTGGGGTTGAAAAGAATATGTGACAGGGTATCTTCTTTATCGTGGGCACACTGACATTTGTAGAAAATTCTGTCTGTCAAATCACTTACTTTTTATTTTCTCATGAGAGAGAGAGAGAGAGAGAGAGAGAGAGAGAGAGAGAGACAGAGGATTCTTATTGATTTCAAAGATACAGCGAGCTGAGTCCATTTCCTTCTGGTGACATCTTATTAAGCAGCTGCTGAGCACCCCCTCCCTTCTCCATGAAGGAGCATCCAGCCAAATGTCACCTTTCCTATAATCCCCAGATAACCATTTTAATTAAAATTTACAGAAAAACCATCCAAAAGCATGTGCTCTGCTTTCTCTTCACCCAGAAAACCAACAAGAAGGAATATATATATATATATATATATATATATATATCCCCAGCAGAGAACAGATTGGTAGCCCTGCTTCCCTGCATGGGGGGTGGTCCAGGTCCACGGATGCAGAGTCCTGCGCGGCTGGTTACCTTTGAGGCCGAGACGAAGTGCTCCCACCTCTGTTCTCTGGACTTGTCCTTATTGACTTTTTTTATGGAGCTCTTGCTTCCACCTGGATCCCTGAGTAAGAAACAGTTTAATGAGCTTTCCATTCCCAGAGCCTCTGTGTATTGTAAGTTTTCGTGTTTTTTTTTAATTAAAAAAATTTTTTTTTTCTTTTCTTGTTTCAGAACTTCTGTTTGTTTATTTAATTATTTTTATGGCCAGCTCAGCCTGCCCTGAGGGCAGGGCTGGCGCAGCATGTGGTGCCAGGGATTGAACCACGGTCCCTGCAGCCGCCTAAGCTTTCCTCTAAGCAGGCGCTTTAGACCACTGAGCCACCAGTTTTCATTTTTAACAAATGCAATAAATAGAGGATGCACAGCGTGGATGGTCTCCGGCTGCTCCCTTTCCTCCCCTCTTCTATTTTTGGCAGAAGCCAGGGTTGGGGTTAATTCTCCACAGTTTGAGTTTTTCTGAGTGAACTCAAGGACAGCAGAGACCTCTACTTTCTGAGTGAAGGTTAGGGGGGAGGTGGGTTATATTTGTAGGCATTCTACATGTATTTTCACTTTGGACCCAGGTTCTTTTATGAACTCCAGGGCAAATCAGAGGGAACTAAAAAGTATGCTTGTGGCTGCATCTTTGGCCTCTTGACTAAGGTCCTACTATGGGAAACTCAGAGGAAGTGTTCTGGGAGGGCTGGGATGGGGCTCGTGGGGTGGGTCGGTGGGTTGGGCAATGAAACATCACCGGCCTGAGGTTTATGGAGCTGAGTCCTTTAGGATGCTATTATGCACATGTGTTGGTTCATAGGGAACCAGCGCAGTCACTGCAGCCCAGTGACATAGTCATCAGCAGGCCATTTTGCAGAGAAAACATACTTGGGGGCTTATGTCACTCAGTTACAAGGAGATTTATAGTAAAAGCAATGAGGCTAGCTAGCTTCAGGGCCCCTTCCCTATGTGGGCCTTGCCAATAATTTCGTGTTGCAATCTTGTGTTCTTTTTGTTTTAAAGTACCTTCTTCTCCAGTTAAGTCAACACAGGCCCTACAAAACCCGAACACTACTCTCATGGGATGGGACCTTTCTGGATGGGAAACCAAACCCCCAACAGCCTTTGTTGGTGACAAGCCTGTCACCACCCACTTGAAACCTATGGCACCAAGCATATTGTCAAATTCATCATTTTGGTAGTTCAGGAAAAAAAAAAATGTCACATATACCATACATTACCATAAACCTTCCAACAGGGTATAGGGAAACATAATCAAACATAATAATATTTCCATGATAAAAATGTATGACTATTTATACTCAGTGAGATAAAGGTTATAAATGGCTTCACATAAGGTTTTGTCACCAAATCAGTGCAGTTCATGCCCAATTTTGCTGTAAAATGAGTTATGAAAAAGTAAGTTTTCAGAGTCTTTAGACCAGGCTTGTGGCGATGGTGGGGGTGGCTCTCCCCTGAGAAGTAATTAAGGAGTCTCAGTGTGTGATCTTTCTGTTGACTGACTGATCCATCCATCCACCATCCATCCATCTCTTTTTCTGTGCTCTTTTCCTCTGCAGAAAGGAGATTTTAGATAGCTTGGATCTTTTTAATCATTTGACTGGCTCTCACCTAGAGCAGAGCAGGGACTTGAAATGAGAAGACGATCAGACCAAGTTTGATCACTCAGAGAGGCCCAGACTTGTCAGGCGCTGCTGATTGCTGGAGGTAACTGGTGAATGTGCTTAAATACAGGAGGCAAAATGCGATCAAGGTAAAATCTAATTTAAGGCTGGCTTCTTTCTCATGGCATGGGGGTTGGAGGGACAGAATCACAGGCCTTTATGAGTCCACAGGGGGAGAGGGACCTTGCTGAACGTCTCTCTAGCAGCTCACACCCAGGACACAAGAAATACATCCAGACCCTGAGGTGGAAATTGGACTGGGAAGGGTGGGGTGAGAATATGCCTCCAAGCTTTTTGTAAGACTTTATGTTTGATTACACAATAAAAAGCTCTCTGAATAATTAACTGAAAAGCTCATTTAAGTGGGTTCTGCTTGCTTCTCCCCTGAGTAATCAAATTAGGGAATATTTAAAATCCAGTCAGAGGAAGAAGGAGCAGTACTTCAGTCCTATAAACAATATTTAAACTAGCAGCACTTTTGAAGTCTGATTTGAGGCTCACCAACTGGAAGCTTTAACGTTGCCATGTTGGAGCAGAGTTTCTTTTAAGACCACAGGGCTTTTTGCTTTTCCCTTTGCTAAGGCAGCCCCTGCTGAGCTGCCAGCCTTCTTCTTGAAGTTCAAAAGCAACCCTCTTCCCCCTTTAAAATTAAATCTCATCCCGGTCAAGCTTTCAAAATCTTAAATATTCAGGTCCAATCAGAAAGATGGAAGTTTTCCACCAATGCTGACTTCCAAGATGACCTGAAATCTAGTGCAACTTCAAGAGGCAGACTAAATAAGTTGAAAATACTTCAAGATTCCCACAGCCTTGGCTCTGGCAAAGACACTGATAAAGCAAAGCCCTGGTTAGACAGAATCAGACTCTCTGATGTTTCATTTTCAGTAGCAAATAAACCAGAAGGAAGATCAATAAGAGGAGGAAAGAATGAGACCTCCCAAGCTGCGCTGTCCACCTTGCAACTCATGGCAAAGGGCAGAGCAAGCTGGCATTCCTTCCTTACGGCCAGCTGGGGAAGTCATTAGTGGCCTTCAGCAAATAGTGACCCCTCATCTTTCCTGCTCCTTGAAGTCTGTGGTGGCTCAGTGACCTGCTTTGTTAAAAAACACATGAGCACAAGTGACATGGGACGCTTTGGGTGAATGCTTTATGAGCCAGGCCTGAAGACTGCTTATTCTGTGCAGTTGATGGTGAAATGTGGGCTGAGAGTCAGCCTCCAGCAACCGGGGCTCCCTGCATGGTCATAATGAGCAGAGGTCCTGTGCTGCATGTGTAGGCTGAGGACAAAGCAGCTGCTGGGGGCGCTGAGCTGCTGGGATTTGGGGTTGTTTGCTACGTTCCTAAACCTAGCTCGCCTAGCTGATACCCCTCGCTGACTGTCCATGAGACCCTGGACAAGTCTTTCAGAGCATCAGAATCAACCAAGGGTTGTCTTGGTGGCTAACCTGGCTGTTTAAGTCCTCTCTCTGAGCCTCAGTGTACCTCTCTGTAAAATGGAAGAACTACAAAAAGAACTGGGGCTTACTAAGGGCTTGGAGGGGGCTTTTTACAAAGAACTCAATACAGTTCAGCAATTACATCAAAAACATGCTTTCCCCCTCCCTCTCCCCCCCCTAACAGAGATCTCAGTATTGGCTCAAGGAGGAGCTGGTGCTGGGGGAGGCGTCGTGAGAAAGAAGTAGCTGTCATTTTCCGACCATTGTGTCTCTCTGCTAACAATTTCTGGGGGCTCCTATTTTCTAGAAATCAGGGAAAATGGACTTCAAGTAGCTTCATCTTGTTTAACTGTATTCGCCAAGCACATTTTGTTCCTGGTGATCACTTGAAGATGTCTCCCCACAATAGCAATCAGTAATTTTCCCAAATACTTAACTCTCACTTTTGAGACTTGAATTTGGGGCAAAACATCTGCTTCTCTGGGTAAGAGTTTAGTTGGATGATTTGAGGATGTGTACATATGTCTGTGGCTAGGGAAAAAGACTGATTTTTGCACCAGAAAGGGGGCAGAGGTCAGAGCTCTCTGATCTCCTAGGCCAGGGGGCCCACCCTGTGTCTGTGTAGTAAGGTAAGCTGACCATTCTCTGTGTTTTCCCAGCCAGAACTGTTGCTGGAGTGCAAGAGTGGCGGGGCGGTGTCACTAAATGAGTGCAAAGCGAGGAGCAATGGAGATCAGAGATTTTTCTCAGATGTCGCCTTCTGATTTTTTCCTTGATAATCCAGTTTAGAAGCAAAGTCCTTAGCCCCATCCCTATAATGTCACCCATCATTTATTTCATGACATCTATTGCTGTTATAAATTGTCTTGATTCTTGCCTATTTATCAAGTGTCTTTTTGGACCCCTCTTCCAGAATGAAAGCTCCAGAAAACAGGGATATGCCCTCTGTTCTTCACTGTAGAAATCCCAGCAGTACCTGGACAAACCAGAGTTGGAGGAAAAAGAGACTCTCTTGGTTGGGAGTGGGGCTACAACACAGGGGGCAACTAATTTGTTTTTATTTTTAAATTTTATTTTAAAGAGAAAAAAAAAATAAGGGGATCCAATTTAAATTTAAAAAATGGTGTTATGTGTGTTGTTAAGGATGAAGTGTTGTTTCCTGGAAGTGAGATCTTGCATAAGACATGATCTTGAAGACTGAACATACATTTGGATGTAGGAAAAACTCCATAGCAGGGGCTGAGCTGTGGCAGGATGGTCCTTATATATTAAGTTAAAAATAAAGCTCTAGTATCAAAGCAGTATGTACAGAGTGTCACTTTTCACTATTTGATGAAAGAAAATAAAATTTTCTTGATAAGTGGATCTCTTTTGTATCCTGGGGCCCCTTTTATGATGTACTAATCTGTAATGAGATAGTCCTCCTTTTTAAAAGAAGGCCACCAGATTACTATCTAAATTAATTAAAGAGTTTTGGGGGCCCTGGCTCTAATGCTGGAAGTCCTGTGAGTGAAGCGTCTAAGCTTTGTAACAGGCCAGTTGTGTTCAAATCCTGACCTACCTTTTGTTAGCTGTGTAAACTGGAGCAAATTCCATAAACTTCCTGTGCCTCAGTTTCCTTACTGGAAAATTGGAATGAGGTGTGCAAGAAATTGTATGCTGACACAGCATGTGCATAAATGGCAGCTATTATGCTATAAAAAGGTAGACGACTTCAGGTGCCTGTGTCATATTAGACTCATTGAAGCACAGTTGCTTTTTAGCATTATATATCTTTCTAAGGAAGGGAGATTCTTTCTGGCTGGGGCAACCAGTCCTTCAATGCCTGGACTCTCAATAAATGTTAGGTTTATTGGGCATTCCCTGGAATGCAGATTCTTAGGTCCTAGCTTAGAAATAATAAACTGGAACTTACCTTTTAACAAAATCCTAGGTGCTTCCTAGGCATATTACCACTGGAAGTGCCCCGAATTAAGGTACATGAAAATGTTTGATATAACATCAAGTAATAAACACATACATCGTTATTATTTTTGTAAGAGCCAAGATTCCATCCATGAAGACTAGGTCCAGTGGCATCTTCATGGGACAGCTCCAGGAGGCAATGAGACTTAGACAAATGAGTTGCTTCTGTGGCTCGAGGGCATGCCACAGGGTCTTGGGGACTCTGCCTGACAGGTTAATTGGCAACTGTACTACCTTTGACCTGGTACTTTTCCTATTTTTTTCCCCTACTATGACAAGGGGCAATGGTAGGAAGCTTGAGGAGATAGCGCTAGAACTAGTTGTATTTGTTTCTCCATAATGGGTCACTCATTTCTAGTTAGTCCTTGGATATTCCATCTGCAATAAGTATAATATTGATACAGACTCGACCCTTTACCTTAATCCCAAACTCTCATTATTATCTCTTAGGGTGAATAGTCACTTTGTTTTCTGCAGAAATATGTTTGCGGATAAGGTGCTGCTTAGCTCCCTCCTCAAGTGTGTCCCCCTATCTTTCCTTACTTAAAAAGTGAAAAGAATTCTGGAGCACAGTTGGCTCCCAAGGGTCTGAATCTCTATTCAAAAACCCTGTGGGTCTTTGGTTAAAAAAAAAAAAAATCAAGTTTTACTTTGCTTAACTAGGAACTTTTGTCTATCAAGGAAGAGGAATTAGCACATTCATTGTTACTGGCTTAGTTTCTTTTTTGTCTTGAACCTCATCCATCCTGTTAGTTGAAATAAACTCTCTTGTTAAGGGCAATAACAAGAATGCCAGAGAATGATTATGTATATGAGTTGCTGCATGGTTAAAGGTGAAAGGAAGGTGAGAAGTTGTCTTTTTTTCCTCAAGTAAAGGCAAGACTTGGGAGCAGTTCACAGTGACATCTTACAGTCTGTCATCTGTTCATGCACCCATAATCCTTTGGGCCATCTGAATAGGAGCTTGTCCTGTGACCAGCAGGTCATTCTCCTACCCTCAGATTCTAGCTGCCACGTGTGGCGTCTGGCTGCTGTAGAAAGCTCACGTCAAGGTATTGAACCATCTCCATTTCCTCACTGTAAAATCTATCAGGAGATGGACTGGATCTATTGCTGTCATTATGCCTGATGAGAATGGAGCCCCTTGGGAGCCACAGGTCATTTGGGATCAGAAAGAGTGTATGGGTGTCAAGGTACAGCATTTAAGTGTCAAAATGTGTCAACAGCAGGAGCAGCCAACTGCTTGATGGTGCAGACTCAAAGAAGCACCAGTCAGGGGAACTGGAAATTCAGTTTGTCCTTCTTGAGATCATTTCCTGAATTCTTTCTCT
Organism: Myocastor coypus; assembly: GCA_004027025.1. Classification (NCBI taxonomy): domain Eukaryota; kingdom Metazoa; phylum Chordata; class Mammalia; order Rodentia; family Myocastoridae; genus Myocastor; species Myocastor coypus. The sequence continues at coordinate 851 of PVJA010033691.1, read as the reverse complement.
GTGCGCTTAGGTTTTAGTTGACTTGGGTAACCTTGGATCCTGTCTATTCAATTAGCGGTGACTGGGAATCTTACCTGTTGGTAAAATTCTCAAATGTTTCTTTTCTAGCCTGACATATTCCCCCAGCCTTTTGAGACAGAGTCTCACTAGGTAGTTCAGGCTGGTCTTAAACTCACTTTGAGGTCCAGGTTGGCCTTGAACTTGCAGCGATCTTCTTGCCTCAGCCTCCTCAGTGCTGGGATTACAGGGGTGCACCACCACATCCAGCTTCTATACTGAAACCTTAAAGGCATTGATAATCACAGGCCTAGCTATGAAATTATTTAATACAGGATCTTGTTACTCAGTTCAGACTAGTAATCCTCTTGTTTTAGCCTTCCCTGTGCTGGGATTATAGATGTACATCACAAGCTTGGTTTCAGGCTGCATGCAGCACACCCAGGGTTTCCAGGGCTAGCACGGCATGTAGCTCTTGGGGATTGAACTCAGGTCCTTGCCCTTGCCAGGCAGGCACTTAGACTACTGTGCTGTCTTCCCATCCCTGATGGAAGGACTTTTATGTTCCATAACTATTAACTAGTGAGCACTCACTGTGTCCCCAGACATTAGACTAAATGCTTTCCATACTTGATTAAGCAGAATTTTACCATCAGGCAGAATCACGCAGCTAGTAAGTGCCAGGGCCTGGACTCATTCAGGACCATCAGATGCCAAAACTGTTGCTTTCAGTTCCTGGAATCCCTGTGCGATTTGAAAAAGTGTACTTGAGGGTCTGGGGGAAATTCACACTATGGCATAAAGGTAAAAGACCATAAACATGGATTAAACATTACAAAGAAGTCATTCTTCTG